>PVIC010035394.1:0-19080 GCA_004025085.1 Thryonomys swinderianus | reverse complement strand
TGTAGTTCAGGCTGGCCCTGAGCTCACTATGGTGCCCAGGCAAGCCGCCGCGAACTCAGCAATCCTCCTGTCTCTGCCTCCCGAGTGCTGGGATGACAGGCGTGAGCCACCACGCCCAGCATTATATGTGGTAACCGGGGATCGAACTCAGGTCCTTACGCTTGCAAGGCAGGCGCCGGAACCACTGAGCTAACCCTCCAGCCCCATGTCTGTGGGGATTTTAAGGTGGTGGTTTACATTTGGTTCTGCCTTTTCTGTCTCACTGTGGAGGAAGTTCTCTTTTAGCACAGGCCAGTCCTGAGCTTTGGAAATCCTCTCTCGCCCTACCAAGAACTCTATCACAGTGCTTGGTTTCTTGGGTAATTTTGATCTCCCTTATTCACAAGACCCTAAACATTCACTGTATTGTGAAGAAGAAGTGGAGCAAGTGAAAAACAGTCCTGGCTTCCAGTCATCACATAGGTGTTCTCCACCACATAGGCCTTCTTCAGCTTGGTTTCCAACTGTTGAATCTTCACTGTTGCTTCTGTGGCATCACCAGTCACCCCATATTGCCTGGATTGGGACTGTGACAGTACTTTTACTACTTCCTTACCACTGATTGTTGTTGTTCTTTGTGTAGTTATTCTTACCTTGCCATGTATGTTACAAAAAACTGTTTTCCCTTCTCCTGGAATCACTTAATTTTAGCTGTGTGGAGGCTTTCTCACCACCAGCTGCTCTCTAGCAGATACCTGATGAGTGGTCATTTCTGTCTCTTGCCCTGTTAAGGCCTCAGTGTCCAGCAAGACTGCCCCCTACTGGAGATGATAGCATTTTCCAGGATACTGCGCTTTGGACTAACCATAAATTGGGGTTCACAGGACTCTCTCCAGTTTGTTTGCTAGGATGGCTCACAGAATTCAGGATATACTTTACCCACTCATATAAAATTATATTACAGAGGGTGTGGATGCCGAGGCGAGGTGTGTGGAAGGGAGTCCCCTCCCCAGGTACAGATACTTGTACATAGCAGCTTGAAGCTCTGAACCCTGTCCTCCTGGGTTTTATGGAAGCTTCATTATATAAGCACAAGCTATTCAGTCATTGGGCTTTGGTGACCAGTCTTTGGTCACTTTCCCCTTCTGGAAGTCAGGATGAGAGTGAGGCTGAAAGTTCAAATTATGAATGAGTCCCTACCTTCAGTCATCCCATTAGCATATGAAAGATTTAGCTTTTGGGATATTACAAGGACTTTCAGGGGCTGTATGCCAGAAGAGGGATGAAGACAAAAAAGAAAAATACAGTAATTTATTATAAATCACTGCACATTTGTGAAGGCTTATCATATTTACATCCTAATTTGCAATTGTAATGCCCACAGTTCTGTATTTAAATTGCATCACCTGCTTTAATCCTTTTCACCCCACTTGATTTTTTTTTTTTTGAGACAGGGTCTTGCTTTGTAGTTCATGCTGGCCTTCAGCTCACTATGTAGCCCAGGCAAGCCTGGAACTCAGCAATCCTCCTGCCTCTGCCTCCCAAGTGCTGGGATTACAGGTGTGAGCCACCATGCCTGGCCACCCCAATTCATTTTGATCAATCATTTGATTGGTTTGACTTCTTCATCAGGCAGTTTTCTTAAGGAGAGTTCCTGGGTACTCTGTGGTTGAATCCTTGCATGGTTAGATATGTCTTTTCTAATTACAGAAATAATCAAAGTTTCCTAAGTATATATTAAAAAGTAATTCCTCTACTATTGATATATATGTGTGTGTATCTGTCCTTAGTCCTCCCTTGGATTCTGAGGTCCTTTCGCTTGTGTCCTCTGGCCATCTTGGCTCTTCTCACTTAAACCGGCTGTTCAACGTGAGGCCCCTATGACAGCAGGCTCAGCCTTGCCTGGGCTCAGTTGAGATGCAATTGCTGTGCCAGCTTTGGCCTGGAAGCAGTAAGGTAGTAAGCACAGTGATGTTTGGGAACTGTTGCTGTGCAGGGGTTCCAAACACTTCCTTTAATGAAGAATGTCTGTTGAGACTTATCTTTTCTGACTTTAGACAAGCTCCTCTTCTGTGTGACTCCAACTACTACCCTGATTTCCAGTCCTGACTCTGGGATATTATCTGCATTTTTTGTGGCTTCTCACAGACATGACATTTCCTATTTTTGTTTTTGTTTTTGAGACAGGGTCTCACTTTGTAGTTCAGGCTGGCCTTGAGCTCACTGTGTAGCCCAGGCAAACCTGGAACTCAGCAATCCTCCTGTCTCTGCCGCCTGAGTGCTGGGATGACAGGTGTGAACCACCACCATGCCAGGCACTGTGGTATGTGGTATTGATTGCTGGTGGGCGTGAGTCACCACGCCCAGCATTGTATATGGTTACCGGGGATTGAACTCAGGACCATGTGCTTGCAAGGCAGGCACTGGAACCACTGAGCTAAATCTCTGGCCCCTGTATTTTATTTTTTAATTCTGAATCATTATCTAGTGTAGTGCCTAATGAGTTTTGATTCCATATATCCTATTTCCTCACAGGAGTGGAAGCTTCATGTGTAATGAATTTTGGAAGCAAAAGTACATTTGTTTTTGCACATTGGAGTCAGGGTTTGGATTTTCCCTCCTTCTACTGTTTCAGCCCTTTGTTCAAGTTTCTACCACAGCTTTTGCCCCGAGTTTCCCCAACAGGTCATCCGTCTTACTAGACTTGTCTGTAGAGTTTTCAGTTTGTCTCAAGGAAGAGTGTTTTTGGAGAAAATACAGTTTTAAAAAATTCTTAAGACTGTGATATTGCTATGTTTTTGGAAAATGAAAATATATTTTATAATATTTTTTTTTTCTTAAACAGTATTGGTCTATTTCTGTTTGGGTTCTGTGGCTGAAGTGCCTCTGCCTGAGCACTGGACATTGAGTCTCTGTGAAGGCCCTTTCTGGCTTGTAGGACAGCTAGCTACCTTCTCACAGTGCCTTGTGTGATGTGGACAGTGTTTGGTTTTTAACTTTTGGCATTTAAGCTGCTGAAATCTTAACAGTTTTTATTAGTACCTGTTTGCTGTACATAATGATTACATATATTGTGAGGATGTGGTCCAATGTATATAACACATCTTCGTTTTTATTCCTGCTGCCTCTCATAAAAAGTTGTTAAATTTTTAAGGGTACTTGCATAATTTTGTCAGCGTGCAAGAAGCAAGTAAATCTTAAAATAGAAGCAGTGTTTAATATTAAAACCTAAATACTTTGTACATAATACTTCAATGTCAAATAAATGTAGAAAGTTCTTTTTTCATAAAAAGGTGTTCTGGGGAGGAGCCTAAACGCTTTGGATGGAGTTTTGTTTAACTCAGATCCCTACTACAAAGTGAAAGTTCATAATGTTACCCTTGGAATTTTTTTGCCTTTTATTTATTTTCTTTGCAATACCGGGGATCAAACTTGGGCCCTTCTGCTTCCAAAGTAGGTGTTGTACCACTTGAGCTAAATCCCTGGCCCTACACTTGGAATTTTATCTGTCCCCCCAGTCAAATTCACGGCTTTGCACACGTTAGGTACACATTGTTCTACTCAGCATATTACTAGCTCTGTAACTTTAATTTTGTAATACACGTTAGGTAATTTTTTTTTTTTTTTTTTTTTGAGACAGGGTCTCGCTTTGTAGTTCAGGCTGGCTCTGCGCTCACTATGTAGTCCAGGCAAGCCTTGAACTCAGCAATCCTCCTGTCTCTGCCTCCCAAGGGCTGGGATTACAGGCATGAGCCACCACGCCCAGCACTGTGGTATGTGGTATTGATTGCTGGTGGGCGTGAGTCACCATGCCCAGCATTGTATTTGGTTACCAGGATTGAACTCAGGACCTTTTGCTTGCTAGGCAGGCGCCAGAACCACTGAGCTAAATCTCTGGCCCCATGTTAGGTAATTTCTAAAATTATTTTTGGGGAAATATCGCAGGGGTAGCAATATTTACAGCTTCCTTTTTTAGGAAGTGTAGACTATAACTTTTATCTTTTTCTAAGTTTGAATGTTTTCACACATCACACTGAGGTTTTCTTTTGGCAGAAATATGGGAGTTTGAGTCCAAGGCCTTGCCTGGGCTGTAAACCCATGCTGTACCACTGAGCTGCACCCCCAGCCCCAGGCCTATAGTGATTTTTCTGTTGTCTGTTTTCAAGGAAATATAGCTTAAACTCATTTAAAACTTTTTTTTTTTTTTTTTTGAGACAGGGTATCGCTTTGTAGTTCAGGCTGGCCCTGAGCTCACTATGGAGCCCAGGCAAACCTGGAACTCAGCAATCCTTCTGCCTCTGCCTCTCGAGTGCTGGGATGACAGGCGTGAGCCACCACGCCTGGCACTGTGGTATGTGGTATTGATGGCTGGTGGGCGTGAGTCTCCACGCCCAGCATTGTATGTAATTACCGGGGATCGAACTCAGGATCTTGTGCTTGCGAAGCAGGCACTGGAACCACTGAGCTAACCCTCTGGCCCTAAAACTTTTGTTTTTTAAGTATAAAAGGAAACAAATAGAATTGAGAATAAAAGCTTATTTCTATCTCCCTCCACTGTAATTATGTTAATGTCACAAAGCAATAGTTGAATGCTCTGAAATTATCAAAACAACATTAAATGCTGATTCTGAAGTGTTTTGATTTAGGTAACATCTATTTAAATTTTATACCATACTAGGCTTAAGATATAGGGTAGGTAACAGTGTATTCTTGCTCAATTTTGAGTTTTCCTTAATTTTGAATGTTGTAATTTTAGTGAAATATGGTTTTTTGTGAGATTTTCAGCTCTTTGTAGTCCTTCCTTCCTTCCTTCCTTCCTTCCTTCCTTCCTTCCTCCCTCCCTCCCTCCCTCCCTCCCTCCCTCCCTCCCTCTCTTTTTCTTTTTTGGTACCAGCAGGACCTTGCATTCGCAAGGTACGTGTGGCACCACTGAGTTACATCCCTGGTCCTCAGCTCTTTGTAAAGCCAATGTAAATAAATATTTGGCCATTAGGAATTCAGGGTTATTGTGCTTAAAGTTAGATGGTGGCTGATGACTGGCAGATCGGGTCACCTTTATAAGCTTAAAGCATCTTTGAGAGTGTGTGTTCAGAGCGCAGAAGTTCTAGGTCTCTAGCAGGTGACATGGGGCATTTAACTCAGGATATAGGTTCTTAAGTTATCTTGGAATCTATTGCCTGTGACACATGAGAATTAAACCGCTGATCCCAATCCACACACGCCATTTGAGACTGGAAACACCCAGGTCTTCCAGCGTACCGGTGATGGTGGAGTCTGGATATGTCTCCAGAACTCTTCCGTTTTTACTATTGGACTTGTTGCGCTAGTGCATGTATTCCTGGTTTCAGAGTGTGCCGTAAGACCTTATATACTCTTGGGGGCTTTGACAATGAGCTGTCTGGTTTGTGGATAATAAACCTTCTTTTTTGTTGTTGTTGTTGTTTTTTTTTTTGAGACAGGGTCTTGTGTTGTAGTTCAGTCTGGCCCTGAGCCTACTATGTAGCCCAGGCTATCCTTGAACTCACAGCAATCCACCTGCCTCTGCCTGCCAAATGCTGGGATTACAGGTGTGAGCCACCATGCCCAGCATCGTGGTGTGTGCTACGGATTTCTGCTGGGCCTGAGGTTAGAATTTTATGTGGTTACTGGGGACCGAGTGAGGGACTTGCACTTGTTAGGTGGGTGTTGGAACTACTGAGCTAAATCTCCGGCCCCTGGTTCTTGTGGTATGCGTTTGGGTTCACAGTTACGTTTGCGAGAGTTTCTCTGCTTGAAATATTTGGAGTCTCCAGCTCTCTGTATCTAAAACCCATCTATAATAGATTTACATTTAAAAATACAGGTAATGATAATTTTACATTTGTGTAGAAAATTTTCCGTTGTACTTGTTTCAGCAGATATATTGTGTGGAGTAATATTAAAATGAGGTTGAGGCGACCGAACATTCTGTTAGTAAGGTGGGAAAGTGATGAGAGTTTCGATTTGGTCACGACAGTGGGTAATCTGCATCTGCCCGCGCTTCTGCTTCCGCTTCCGGTTCCCTCACGACCCCTCCTTGCATCGTTTGAAGCTGCCACGAGCTGATGTAATGACAGGGCAGACTCTGAACGCCCGGCTGACGCAATGCAAAGGAGGCCCACAGGACTTTATGGGGCAAGGATTATGCTTGTTTAAAAACAAAACAAGCTGCTCCGAGTTAACGAGGCCATTTAGGATGGCTTTCCCAGAGTGGGAAGAGAATGTAGCCCCAGTTCGGAGGTTGAAATACGAGTTTGTATCCTTAGTGTATTTACTACTCTCACTGTTGGAGGAGGGAAGGGAGTTTTATGTTGCCAGTCGGTCGGGAAGAAGTGAAGAGGATGAGAACCGAGGAGGCGCTGCAGCTGCAGGTTGAGTTAGGCGGAATGCTTTCACTCCGTGAAAATGTGGGAATTACACAGTGACCTTAATCCATGCCCGGAAGAGCGCATGACTGTCCAGACATTTCAGTATCCCCTGTGCAGCGTTTAGATCGAAACTAACTGACTCCCGCGGGCTGTGGTTCCACCTAAATTTACTGGAGTGGTGCTGACGCCCTGGGTGGGCGGGGCTTCGGCTGCAGCAGTCACCCCCCCCAGGCCCCGCCCCCACGGTGGCGGCCCCGCCCTGGGCGCGGCCAGCGTGGGGTAGGCCGACTGGAGTCGCAGCAGGCTGAGGCTGCTAGCTAGAGCGCTTCTTGCTCCCGGCCTCTCGGCTGGAGTTCTCGCCCGGCATCAGCCCATCCCATTTGGCAGTTTGGTGGGACCCTGGCCAGTGAAGCTGGAGAAGACAAACTTTTTAGGCTGGCGGAAGCTAGCACAGCTATGGCTCCCACTTTTGGGGACGAAGGAGAATTTGAGACCAGGGAGGTGTGGTCGCTGACCCGGGAGGAAGGCATTCTTTTCTCAATTTCTGTAACTGGGCAGTGACTCTGGGAAGGGAACAAATGAAAAGAGCCTGACCTCAGACACAGATTTGGACTTGTCTCCTCAAGCACAGGAGTTGGCCAGGAGGGCCTTGTGTCGCAGAGTGTCTTTGCTGCGGGAACGCCATGCGCAGCCTGACTTCTCATGCCGGGGAAGCCTGCCCTGCCCTTTCTGTACTCTTGGAGAGGAGCCTTGCTCACGTGTTTACCAACGACTAAGACGAGGAAGAGAAAAGGTACTGACATGGAAAGACAGGGCTCAGGAAACTGAGATTGGAAAGCAGTACATCGAGTCTGGCTGGTGTGGGGTTGGCTGCTGCCTGAGTGAGGCCACGGTGAGGTTTCACATGTGCTGCTGTACTTCTCTGTAAATCAGACTTATGCATATGTCGTGACTTCTGCGGGGCTGTGCTTGGTTCTTCCCGCAGGCTTGTGTGGTTAGGGTTCCTTTTGTGGTTCAACACGGAGCTGGGTTCCTCCTTCAGAGCTACCCAGGGTTTTAACAGTCGGTATCCTGTGATGCCTTCATTCACCAGAAGTACTGAACTGCATTTTGTTGTTCACAAATTGGTAGGAATTACGGTGAGCAGGAACAGGAAAGTAGAAAAGATAAAGATACAGAGCAAACAAGAACTATTGATACATGCTAGTTCTATTTTGCAACGTCAAGAAATCAGACAACTGTGTTTTTATGCTCTATTTTATGTTAAATATAAACTGAGCTTACCGCCCTTTGATAATGAATACTATTTAGTTTAGTAATTTGAAAGGCACTGGAGACTTAGACTGTTTTGTACCCAAAGAACATTTCCCAGTTGTGTTGTACACTTAAGTGAACAGCATAGAATGGACCACAGAATAGGAACAGGGTGATTTGGTGTTGTGAATAAGCCCATTGTCTTACAGGTGACATAAAATGGGTGAATAATGCAATGCACAAGGAATTTATTTGGAAGGAAATGGGATTACAGGAGAGCTCCTTCATAATCCTTTTGCCACAACTGCTGGGCTACACAGGGCTTTAGATGATGGGAGTTGTTTCTAAGCCTGCGTAAGCCATATTATAGCCATGTTATAGTGGAATTTGGTTCTTCTGGGGATTTGTGTGTGACTCTAGGGATCAAACCCAGGGCCTCCTACAAATGCTGAATGATTTTTACATTCCTCTTTCCTTTTGAGCTTTAGAACATTCATTAGTCTCAAAGGAATTAATTTTTTTTAATTGAATTCTTTATTGGTACAATTTATATACATCTCAAAATCACATATAACATTGGGAAATTTGTACCAGTATATGCCACAAGTTAATTCTCATTTTTACCCATATCTCTACCCACCCCCCCTCCTCCCCCCTTTATACATGCTCTTTTATTTTCTTTCTGTATCATATTTATTCCTTCCCCTCATCACATTCCCACACCAAATTTCCTATAGAAATATTCCACTCTATAAAAGCTGTCCTACTTTCTAGAACTCATTTGCATCTACAAGGAATTAATTTTTTTGTACTCTGTTCTCCTATTTACAGTTTCTGTTGGTAACCACTTGAGTAATCTAGAACCAGATTGTATTTACTTTGTCTCATTGTTTCTTAAATATTAAGTTCTTTACAACAGAGTAACGATTGTGATTGAGGCTGTAACTTTGTAGAAAATAGGATGTAGTATTAATTTTGGGAGTGCCCCCTTAGAACATCAGCAGCCTTATTGACCTTTGTGAGCTACCATAGCTAGATTACTGGGGAAAAGTAGCTTGTTTTGTTTCTGTTTGATTCATCCTCACTAGCTGCCTTGTGGATCGATTCTTCCAAAAACCTTTTATCTGATAAGTGATGCTGTTTATCCTGTTAGTGATTGTTTCAGCAGCACTGGGGGGACCCCAGGGTGCAGGGAATTCTTCACCTGTTGACTGTGTCCTATCTCTAGTGTTGGTGTGCATCTGTGGTGGTTTTATCTTTACTCTTGTACCTGCTGACTACTCCCCATGTGTATCATCTGATTTAGATAATGAAGTATTGTTTTATATAATAGACTAGAGTAAGGTACTTTTTTTAAACACTAGATTAACAATTTTAAGAGTGGCCTTCTTATCTTTAACTTGAGGTGGGTGCTGCTCCATAGAAAGCAAAATAAATACCTTGATGATTATATTTTGGGGGCAGATTAAAGATGGATAGTGGAATGTGGTAGCAGGTCCTTTCCCTGTGACTCCTTGTACCCCATTTCCAAATTAAATATCTAGAGAAGATACTCCTCACCAATAGGACTATATAGGATCTGTAGCTCCCTCAAACAGCTGTGTGTCAGCAGCTGACTCTTGGAGTATTGGAAAGAAACAGATGGAGATAGAGATCCAGGGAGAACAACATCCAGTCAAAACAGATCTGATTGTATTTATGGTACTTGTACAGTGTCTTGTAACCTGTTGCTTAATTTGTGTTTTAGCATTTATTGTATGTAGTTTATCCAAAGATGAGTTATAGTACTGTTTTTTTTAAAGGGAGCAGATTTTAAATATGATCTGGGACAGTTTGAAAAGCAAGCTTATCCAGTATATAATACCTAATTACAGAGTACATTTCCAGTATAATTTATCTTTTTGGCTGTGAGTTTTATATTGATAATTTCTTCTGCATCTTAATTTTTAAAATTTTCTATTACAGAAATGAGCCGTCAGACTGCTACAGCATTACCTACTGGTACCTCCAAGTGTCCACCATCCCAGAGGGTGCCTGCCCTGACTGGCACTACTGCATCCAACAATGATTTGGCGAGTCTTTTCGAGTGTCCCGTCTGCTTTGACTATGTGTTACCACCCATTCTTCAGTGTCAGAGTGGCCATCTTGTGTGTAGCAACTGTCGTCCAAAGCTCACATGTTGTCCAACTTGCCGGGGCCCATTGGGATCCATTCGCAACTTGGCTATGGAGAAAGTGGCCAATTCGGTACTTTTCCCTTGTAAATATGCCTCTTCTGGATGTGAAATAACTTTACCACACACAGAAAAAGCAGACCATGAAGAGCTGTGTGAGTTCAGGCCTTACTCCTGTCCGTGCCCCGGTGCTTCCTGTAAGTGGCAAGGCTCCCTGGATGCTGTCATGCCACACCTGATGCACCAGCACAAGTCCATTACCACCCTGCAAGGGGAGGACATAGTTTTCCTTGCGACAGACATTAATCTCCCCGGCGCTGTTGACTGGGTGATGATGCAGTCCTGTTTCGGCTTTCACTTCATGTTGGTCTTGGAGAAGCAGGAGAAGTACGATGGTCACCAGCAGTTCTTCGCAATTGTACAGCTGATAGGAACACGCAAGCAAGCTGAAAATTTTGCTTACCGACTTGAGCTAAATGGTCATAGGCGGCGATTGACTTGGGAAGCGACTCCTCGGTCTATTCATGAGGGAATTGCAACAGCCATTATGAATAGTGACTGCCTAGTCTTTGACACCAGCATTGCACAGCTTTTTGCAGAAAATGGCAATTTAGGCATCAATGTAACTATTTCTATGTGTTGAAATGGCAGTCAAACATTTTTGGGCCAGTGTTTAAAACTGTTGCATTCAGTTTCACAGAGAACAGGGCACCCATCTGCCTGCCAACCTGAAACTCTTGGTAGGTGGAAGCTAGACACATGAAGGTAAATAAAAGAAAGGCTTTAAATACAGGAAACAGTTGCATGTAGTAACACTAATATATTTAAAAATAAGTCAACAGTAAACCACTGAAAAAGTATATATATATATATGTGTGTGTGTGTGTGTGTCTACATATACATATATAGACACACACACACACATACATACACACCCAGGATGGGCATCTTTTGTATTAAGAAAAGAAACATTGTAAAATAATTCTGAATTTTGTGTTATTGTAGATTGATCGTATTGTTGACAAATATTGATTTTTTGTTTTGTTTTGTTTTCTGTTTTGTTTTGGGCGCGCGTGTTTTTTTTCCTTTAACCAACAAGCCATCGGGTGGTCCTGGGCCACTGTCCTTCCTTCCAGAGTCAACACACAGTGCTGCTCTGGTTCTGTTTTCTTCCCTGTGTGTGAGTGTATTTGCTAATTTTATTAATTCTAGGTTTTCATTAAATAAATTACTTTCTTTTCTGTAATTCAGGTTTTCCTCACTTTTTTGTACCTTTTTAAAGTTAGTGTCTTTTGATATGCATAATTGTTTATGGTAAAATTTATATGTTCAATACATTCTTTTCTCTCATTAATCAGTTCATTAGGAAGTTTTTAAGTTAAGCCCTTCTGTGAGTTCCTGAAAGGAAGCCTCAGAAAAACTCTCAAAAGCTACTTACCACAGCTTGAAGATGGTCTCTTTCCCTTTCTTTCTCATACTCTTTTCATTTATGTGATATTTTCAGGCTTACTCTCTGAAAAGTTAGGGAATAAATTCTGAGTTGCCTAAATACTGAGAAAACCAGGCTGTTCATTTTTTCTTTTTCAAATATCTTGAACAAATCACATGTTTAAAATTTGTTCTTGTATTTATTGGTTTTACCAAAAAAAAAAGCATCATTATACACAGTATTTGTAATTAAAAACAAAAATCATTTGTTTAAAAAAAGCAGTTTACAGAAAATGTTTTTGGTCTTTTATAATTCTCATTAAAGGATTATCTGGCAAATTAAAAAATTGTAATGTGTCTGCTTTATCTCCAAGCACGATGCAGCACTGCCATTACAGCGGAGAGCAGCACGCAGCGTGCCTCGCTCTGAAGCTCACAGGAAGACCCTGTGATCTTGATTTTTTTTTGCCAGACTTCCAGATATCTAGCTGCCCTTTTGCTCATGTGTAAGAATGGAGTTAAGGGCTGGGGATGTAGCTCAGTGGCACTGTGCCTTCCTTACAAGCACAAGGTCCTCAGTTTGATCCCCTGAACTGGAAAACAAAACAAAGATGAAAATAAAGATTCGCCAATAAAATTAATAAAAAGAATGGGGTTAAATTAGGTTTAAGTTAACCCTTTCACATAATAGGTATACTACACACTGTTAAGATGAGACTACCTGTTGTGTGGCTTCTTGTGCCATGCTGTTAATTGATGTAAATTATCTATGGTACAGGACAGGATTTGAAATTGTCATCTGAATGGTGAAAGATAATTGTGTGTGGTTTTCATGGATGCCACAGACACAGTCTGAAAAATTCTGGATGGTTCTGGACAACAAAGTTTACTTCTGTATTTATGTATTTTTACATTTTTGAGACTGAATCTCACTGTGTAGTGCAGCAGGCCTTTAATGCACCTCAAATTCTTGGTCGTCCTCCTGCCTCAGCCTCCTGAGTGCTGGGATTATGGGCATGTGGCTCCATGGAAGGTGGTACAGGAAAGAAGATTGCTTGATCTCTATGTAGAAAGTATTTTTGGAATTGGTTGTTTCTGGGTAGCCATAAGTATGGCTCAACCACAGCTATATAGCTGTGGTTTGGTTAGCATGTGTGCTTTTATATAGCAGGTTTGGTTAGCATGTGTGCCTTTAGCAAAGCAGCTTTTATATAACTTAACCATTGGGCGTATTTGAGAAGGTGATCCACTCAATGATACTGAAGATTGAACCTTGCCCCTTTGCCCTGAGCTATATCCCCAGCCCTTTTTACATTACTTTAAAATTTAAGCCAGGGTCTTGGTATATTGCCCAGTCTGTGCTTGGATTTGTAGTCCTCCTGCTTCAGGCTCCCAGAGTGGTAGATTTACAGGTGAGTGCTACCAGACTTGGCAGTTTTCCTACAAAAGTCACTACATAGATTTTGAAAGCACAGAATGGCACACAAAAATCTATAACCATTTGTGCAGATGACTTAAACACTTTTTTCTCCTTTATATACATGTTCATGCTTGTGCATATTTATTCTAATAAATATTAGTGTCTTATGATTATGTGACCTCACCATTGCAACGTAATCTTGGTATTTGTCTCATATTTTTGGGGAAATACCATTTCTTGTGACTTGTAAGGATGTTAGCTATTTCCTCTTTTTTGGATATTGGTCTTAGTAAGTTTTCTTTTTGTAGCTCTTTGTGAGCATTTCTATACATTTTCTGGTTATATTTTTGGGATTCAGTAACAATATTTACCCCTTCAATACTGAGGATTAAACCCAAGGCTTTGCAGTGAGTGCCATTTCTTTTCCTTGACTTTTGTTTGGAGAGAAGAACTCAAAGGCCCTAAATTGTCACTGCACCTGGTGGTCTCACTGTTTTTTAGTGACCTATAGAGTAGAAATATGAAGGAATTGGTTTCATTAACCTCAGATTTTGTTCATTTGAACAAGTGAAGGTAAGTCCTGTGTATGTTTCACAGTGTTTGTTAGCTTATATTTCTTTGAAGCCCTTTTCATATTCTTGGCTTATAGTGATGGCGTCTGTAGCCACATTATCTTGGTCCATTTGAGATTTGATTTGAGGTTTAACTTTTGTTCTTAAGTTGATTCTCTCATAATGAGTAGTTGCTGTTAATGCTCCTGCTCTGTATTTTGGTGTTGTCTTTCAGGAGGTTTTATGGGATTGGCATAGGTGATATTTGCCCCACATTCCTATAAAGTAACATGAATGACTGACTACAGGTTATTAGCTCACAAACACAACTATCCTCTGCCCTGATGAGCTCAAGAGCACTTTTTTATTCAGGTCCTCTACAGTGAGATTTCTGACTAGAAGATTGTTAAGTAATCCAAATGAAAACACCGGGTTAAATGAAACATCCTGGGTGAGATAAGTGTGGCTGGTGAAGTAGGCTCAGTATGTAGGTGGGTGAGAGTAGGGTGTACACTTAGCAGCTAGCCCCGGTGCTACTGCTAGTCTAGGTGACAGAAAAGGCCTGGCGGCATTTGAGGACACGGCATTGTGGCTTTTCCAAACAGAGGCTTCCTTGAGGATGTTGTGCTTTTGATTTCAAAGTAGGTAGATTTTACCAAAGGAAATGTTTTCCAGGGGAGATTTAGCTCAGTGGTTCTGGTACCTGCCTAGCAAGCTCAAGGTCTCTGGTTCAATCCCCGGTAACCACATACAATACCAGACAAGGTGACTCACCCCCATCAGCAATCAGTACCACATACCACAGTGCCGGGCATGGTGGCTCATGCCTGTAATCCCAGCACTGAGGAGGCAGAGGCAGGAGGATTGCTGAGTTTGAGACTTGTGTGGGTTACATAGTGAACTCAGCCAGCCTGAACTACAAAGCAAGACACTGTTTCAAAAAAAGAAAAGAAAAAAAATCCAAATATTTATCCAAATATGACATTCATATAAAATTGTATCATTCTTACAAACACCTAGTAAGGTTTGGTTGTAAGCACTGTGGACAGGATCCTAAGTGACTGGGATGCCTGTGGATGAGTTTCCCTTCTGCCTGCGTATCCAGGGTCTAGGCATCAACTCTGTTGGGGACTGAAGGGAGCTCACTGCTGGCAAGTGCTTGGCTTGGCATCTGGCACTACATGCCCTGGTCTTGCTGAACCAAATTTTCACTGTCTAATGCAGCTTTCACCAATTTCTTTGCCAAAAGAAATCTTATTATACATGTAATTTTCTTAGGCTGTTCTGAATATTAACTTATATATTAGTGCAAACAGTGATATGAAAAGATCCTGCTTTTGTGAAGTCATACTTTGACAGGCTTGTACTGTTAGGTAGAGATGAAAGATTTAATCTAAAGAGTTTCATTTTCCCATTTCCTAGAAATGTTCTGGTAAGTAATTAAATTATTTATTTTAGTGCTGTTACAGACATTCGCTGTCACCTTTAATTCATTAAGCATAAACTGTAGTACAATGAGTGAATTTTTATTGCCATTAAAACTTTTTCTAGAATTAAAGCCTTTTTGATAGAACTGTCTTAAAACATTCAACAGCCACTGACTGGCCCTGGCTGATGCCTTTATTCAGACACTTTTAATTCTTTGTTTTTTGCTGCTTTGTAGATAGAATTTGCATTGTAGGATACATTAAGAATTAGTAAAACAGGAGAAAAAACTCGCATTGGTATTGAAGTATGAAGCATCAAGCAGCATGGTGACTGCAGTCTTGGTTTTTTCAAACTGCTCAGGTTTTCAGGGAGGAGCTCAAGTACAGATCATTTTGGCCAAAGTAATGTGAGCTTGAACATGTTACTTCATTAAAACCAGAACTCCTTTATGTTTACATCTGATAATCTCAGTTAAGATAAACTTTGGATTTGGCAAGGGAATTGGCAAGATTAATTAATTTTCTTTTTTTTTTGGCACAGTAATTCCTTGATTTATGAAGGAGTTGTTTCAGAATTGTTCGTAAGTCAGATTGGTTCATACACTGAGTCTTAACACTGCACATCTGTGAAAGTTTGATTTGAACGTTTATAAGTCAGAGACTTACTGTACTGGGGATTGAACACCAGTCCCTACAACTGAGCTATGTCCTTAGGGCCCCCTACCCCCTTTTTGCGACAGGGTCTAAGTTGGGGAGTTGTGCAGGCTAGGTTTGAACTTGTGATCCTCCTGCCTTAGCCCCCCAGATGTGTGTCATCATGGCTGACGAAAAACATTTTTTGTGGCTCAAGAGTCAAGACCTTTATTTAGTATTTTGTACTTCATTCCAGAAGCTCATAAAGGAAATAAGTCCTTTTACTCTCAGAGCTTGATTATTTGACAATGCGGGTTGTGCTTAAGGTCATTGGTCCTACAACACTGCCCATGTGGGAATCTGTCTCAGATGAAGCCAGCATGAGTCTTTGGAGATGGCACCTAGGAAGACAGCTGTGGTGTGGGAAGATGCACATTTAGGTGCTGGGGGTTCCCAGAACCTCAGGAATGCTAAGCATGTGTTCTGCCACCCAGCTACACCCCTGGCCAAGAAGGCAAAACCTGGCTCGTGTTAGGAAAAGAGAAAGGAAGGACAATATTTATGTGATATTTCAGCATGTAAACTCCCTGTCGTTGTTACTTTTCTCATTGCCGAGGCAAAATGCTCAACACCCAAAGTTTATTTTATTATTTTTTGGGGGAGGGTGGTACCGAGGATCAAACTCGGGCCCTTGTGCATCCAAGGTAGGCGTGGTACCGCTTGAGCTAAATCCCCCGTTTTTTTTTTTTTTTTTAGTTTAGTTGTTTTTTTTTTTTCTTTTTCCCAACACCCAGCATTAAAGGAGGGAAGGTTTATTTGGTCGCTGTTTGTAGAAGCTTCAGGCCACAGTTAGCTGGCCCCAAGGCAGTTTGGCATGGCAGAGGAGAAACAGTTTATGGCGTGCAGAAGACAGCGAAAGGAAGCAAGCAAAGTCAAAAACCAGCACGGGGACAGAAGAGCTTATTCTGCCCCAGCCTCCCAAAGACTCATGCATATGCCTTCACAGGAAAGGTAGTCTGTTTTCCAAGAGTTGCCAAACTTCTAACAGTTTCAGCATTGCTGAAAAGTCCCAAGTCCAAAGTTTCCTGAGATTTAAAGCACAACTCAGCCTCAGCCCCTGTACAAATGAAAATCGAACAACATACAATAGCACAAAGTAGACATTTCTGTTCAAAAAGTTACAAAGAGGGGGATAGGAAGGAATGGAAACAAAGCCAGTCCAAGGTCCAGCAGGACAAACCCTAAATCCTGTAGTTCCACATCCAGAATCCAAAGTAACTTGGCCAGTTGTGAACCCCAAAGGCTTGGGTGGCTCTGCCATTACAGTACCACCACAGTGGGTGGTTGTAGCTCCTATGACTTCCCTGGGGCCAGCTCTGTTCCTTCCTTGCAGTTTTCCTCGGGATGACCCACACTCCGCTTCTCCAAACTTCTGGAATCTCACTGTACTTTGCTTCATACCTGTCCGGCCTCCCCAGCCTTCTGAAATCTGAGTGGAAACCTTTCTGACCCCACAACTCTTGCATTCTGCACACACCTAAGACCACCCCCACATGGATGATGCCAAGGCCTGTCACTAGCCACAGTAGTAGCCAGGCTTCCCTCTCTTGACTGAGGGGTCAGTGCCTGGATCCCTGAGCACTCTGAACCCAATCCTGAAAAACAAATTTCCTAAGCTCCAGGACTCTCTTCTCAAAGTAAAGTCTTTCACTTTTTTGATTTTGAGGCTGCAAAGGTTGGGGTCCTACTGCTTCTTGTGATGACCTCAGGCCATCTTTCCCGGTTGTTCCCATTCTCCTGTTCTTTCTCAGCAGTCAAGATCTCTGTTTTACCTTTGCAGTCCACAGCTTTAGGGAGCTTCCTTTAGGCCAAACTCACAAAAATTTAAAATAATTCCGCTGGCCTCTTTGCTGTTGATTCTCAAGTAGATCTGGGTGAATGCCCCAACAGTAGCCATTGCCACATTAGACTATCATGTCCTGTGCAATTAATTATTGTCCACTGCCATTAATCTCAGTCTCAGGTGAAGTCTCTGCACAAGACCAAACTGCAGATAAACTTTCTGCTAAGTGATAACACACATGTTCTGGAGTCCAGCAGCCAATGCAGTCCATCTTCCCCAGCAGAAAGCTCCAAAGCCTGGGGTTTACTGGCAGTATTTCTAACAGCATCCTGGTCTTCTGAGCTCTCACTGGCATCTGTCATACAGTACAGCCTCAGGCATTCCAGATCTGGTTCTTCAGCCAGCATCTCTAAACCTTTCCAAACTCCACAAGCCAGTCCCAGTCTCCTAAACCACGTAGTCAGTCATAGTACAGTCATGGTGGCAACCCCACTTCTCCAGTACCGAATTCTGTATTAGTTGATGTTTACTAGAGAAAAAGATACAACTCAAGATACACAGATAGGTAAGAATTTACAGATTGGCTTACAAGGGCTGCCTACAGAATATGGGGTGGAAGAGTGCAGAAGGTCTCTGTGTGCACTGGAGATCCAGTCAAGACCTGGGGCTCTATGTAGTGAGTCCCTATCAGGAAGCTGAGGTCTGTGCTAGAAGCTAGGAGATGACATCTAGGGTAAAAGGAAAAAGACAGGAGCTATAACTGGAGACAGAAGGAACCCCTCCTTCTTCCATTTTCCTTCTAGGGTGGTTCTTCCACGCCCAGAACTATGCTGAGCCAGCTTAGCTGGGTGTTTCTTCTTCAAATTTACATACCCACCATCACACTGCCACTTGGTTCCAAGAACATTTTAAGAATGTTTAATATGCATAGTTACTTATGGTCAAAGATTTTCCAGCATTCTAGGAACAACTGCTTCAGTAGGCAGTGTTTGTCATGGAGTTTACATGTTGGTAATCAAGTACCTTAAGATTTCCTGTCTGATGTGTTTTGTAGCAATTTATAAGTGGGGAGACCCAAGTAAAGGTCTGTATACCTCAATTAGACAAAACAGACATGATAACCATGGCATTTAAAACTTCACAGAACTTAAAAAATTTTATAGTGGTTTAATACTTGAGGTTCTAAAGCCTATACATTAAAAAATATACATAAAGCCCATTCATAAGGAAGTGGAGTCCACATTAAATAGGTCCTAAGGCCTTAGCTCTTGGTGTGTTGAAGGTGCAGAGAGCAGAGAGCACTGGAGGAGGCTCTGTGTGAGCAACAAGCCTATTTATTTCACTCCTGCAAACAGGCCTTGGTCTGAAGAGTCGGCCCTGAGCAAGGGCTGAGCAAAGGCTTTGAAGGGGGAGGTAGTTGCAGCAGGCATTGGAGGTGGCTGTTGGGTGCTGGTCCAAGGAATTGCTAGGTGCTCTGCAACGGCTTCATCTGCTGTGTGTGACAAGAGGCTAGTGATGATGCATCTTTTAGAGCTTTCAATATTAGGAAACAGCTGGCTGCACACCTTACAGAATTAAAATTTCTAGTGTTAAATTAGCATTTTCAATAGGAAACCTAGTTGTGATACAAGGTCCTGTGGCAACATTTTGAAAAAACGAACACTAGAGTAGTGTTACAATCATCTGTCATTAGGGAAATGTGAATTAAAGTACTATGTCACACCCTAAGGAGGGTGATTATCAAAACACTATTGGCGAGGGTACAAAAATCAAGATACTGCTGCTAAAACAGAAAGGAGTGGTCACAAAGGCAAATGGAATTCCACTGTCCTGTTCCTTTATGCAGCTATAATAAAACACTCGAGACTGGTGAATTTATTTCTCCCAGATCTGGAGGGTCTAAGATTGCAATACTTTCTGAGAGCCCGGTCTTCACTGAGACAGTGCCTGTTGCTGCAGCCTTCATGGTAGAAAGAATGAAAGGGC
>PVIC010035393.1:0-19073 GCA_004025085.1 Thryonomys swinderianus | reverse complement strand
TGATGAGGGGAAGGAATAAATATGATACAGAAAGAAAATAAAAGAGCATGTATAAAGGGGGGAGGAGGGGGGAGTGGGTAGGGATATGGGTAAAAATGAGAATTAACTTGTGGCATATACTGGTACAAATTTCCCAATGTTATATGTGATTTTGAGATGTATATAAATTGTACCAATAAAGAATTCAATTTAAAAAAGATTATAGCAACCATATCAAGTATAAGAGGAAACTCTGGATGATGGGAGGAAGGAAGGAAGGTCATGGAGGCTACATCCTAAGTGGTACCTGAAAAATTGGCCCGAATGTTAGGCCCCTACATCTCTTTTTTTTTTTTTTTTTGAGACAGGGTCTTGCTTTGTAGTTCAGGCTGGCCCTGAGCTCACTATGTAGCCCAGGCAAGCCTCGAACTCAGCAATCCTCCTGCCTTGCCTTCCCGAGTGCTGGGATTACAGGCATGAGCCACCATGCCCGGCGCTACATCTCTTTTTAAATAAATGCCTACCTTACCTCTTCAGATACTACATTTAACTTAAGTCCTGAATGTTCCCAAGCTACTCAAACCAACTCAAAGCTCACTTTAGCTGGACAGTTGGATGTTTATCAATTGAAATGACCTCATTAAATCCAGAGCTCTTTTCCAGAATGAAGAAGTTAGTTCATCAAAAAACAATCAGTGACTTCCTGCCCCTCTCCACTTCCACCCCTAAATTAAACATTCATTGGTTAGCTGGAAATGGCACCTAAACTCTATTCCAATTTCTTCTTTAATAATCCATTTAATAATGATGATTATTTGGGGTGAGAAACTACTACGGGCTACTGTGTACATACCTGATCCTCTCTGCAGGAAATTCTGTATGGAACAAAGTAAGGTTAGTACAGTTTTAATTGGCTGCCCTCTACTGTAACGTCAGGCTGCAGTGCCCAGGATGGGCCTGGCAGCCGCCTGATGGATGAGATCATTCTTGACCATTATTGAGCCCCAAATAGTTAGCTGAGGCCAGGCCCATCTTGACTCTCAATATGCATTTGATTAATTGAATCTTAAAGTAAAATTAAACAGGGATGTACTCTGGCTCCCTTTCCCATTAACCAGCATCATAATAACTTGGAATTGCTTTGGGGTGAACCTAGTTCATGCTCCCAGGCTTCAGAGAACAGGTGAGCCTTTTCCTGTAAGTTGTTAAAATGGCTTTATTTTTAAAAACTAAGAAAGGTCTCAATTGA
Source organism: Thryonomys swinderianus (assembly GCA_004025085.1). Taxonomy (NCBI): domain Eukaryota; kingdom Metazoa; phylum Chordata; class Mammalia; order Rodentia; family Thryonomyidae; genus Thryonomys; species Thryonomys swinderianus. The sequence continues at coordinate 17,845 of PVIC010035393.1, read as the reverse complement.
AAAGATAATGGCTCCAACTGTCTCTTTTAAAACGAGGAAATCATAGTTTTGAGACGTCCCAAATGGTCAATTACTTTGCATCCTAACAGCTCTCTGCATCAGGTCTACTGACTCACCAAGGCAGGAATTTCCTAACCATCTCAATGTGTGACACAAGGAGTGCTGGTTGTCCAAAGCACACGCCACTGAGCTCTTCCTAGTCTACAGGGGTGACTTGCAAACCCTGCCTTGAGTTTATATTTGTTTTCATTTTTTGTGGGGTTTTTAAAGATTAAACTAATAGAGACCACATTGTACCCAGGCACTCGACTCAGAGATATTTGCTTAACAGATTCAAATAATCCCTGGCTCATTTCTAAGGAAACCTTGGCCCAGACCACAGCTTCCCTCCCTCCGGGTGAGACGAGGAGCACAGACTCAGGAGGGGCAGACAGTCCTCCCTGGCATGTCCATTCCAGACCAGCAGTCCCATGGAGCACCAACAATATGGCTCTGCCACTCTCAGTCCGCATCACTCAACACCGCCAACTCTTCCTGACACTTGAGAGCATAGCTCTGAGTTCTCTGCTGTGCATCTCCTGCCAAAGGTCACCTGAAGTCACACCGAGTCAACATATGGGCAGTCCCCTGCCATTCCACACCTGCTCACAGCACGGCTGTGTAAGCCAGATGACAGAGGTCCACACTGCCTCGTCCTCCAGGAGAGCTGACCTGGCTCCAGGTCTTGGGTTTGCACTGACCAGTCCTGTGCCTGATAGGAACATGCTGAGACCTAGGGAGGCAGGTAGAGCGCTGCAGAGGATGCCACTCAATGACCTTGATACCCTATTCAGGAGAGGCTATGAGGAGTCCCCTGCAAACCCCTTATCCTCAAGAAGTGAGTTTCCAAAGTACCAACGGTTCGCATCTGTTTATGAGGGAACACATCCTTCTTGTGAGTGGTATCAGAATATTTTTCCCATCTCTAGCATAGGATCTTACCACTTTTGACCAAAACAGAGCTCACTGGTGTATTTCCCTGTCCTGCCCTTACTTTCCATCAGTGGGTTACTGTAACAATTTTTAACACAATATTCAAATAGTTTATGAAATAAGGCAAAATAATAACTGCATCATTATTACTTGGAACCATTTTGAAGTGAATCCAGTTCATACTAGACTAAGATCCTAATGGCAAGCTTGTTTATTAAGCAAAATAGGTCAAAACTGTACTCTTCTTGTCTTTCCTGCCTCTATTAATTCAGTCCTGCAACCCTGGGGAGGATAGAGCCAGGCAGGAGCACACAGGCCTGGCATAGGCAGGCAGAGCCGCATAGAAGGCCACAGGGCCACAGGAGCACCTACACTGATGGTGACAGTGGTGACAAGTAGCCACAAATGGAGGACTGGGTCAGAAAAGTAACTGTACTAATGACAAAGGGAAATAGGTATCCACCTGTCTCTACAGGAATGTGACACTAGATAGACCCTGTGGTGTCAGAGAGGAAGTGGAGGCATCCGTATGTGATCATGGTCGTCACTACATATAAACAGATACTGAAATAAATGGAGACATAAATATGGAAAGAGAAAGAGAAGGAAAATAGGAAGCTATTTTTCCTATGGATAGGAGAACAAGAGAAGGACAAAGTGGAAAGGAAAGGGAGGGAAAGGGGATGAAAAAAATGATGGACACAGAGCCTTTGCAAATTTGGGAAGGGAGGGAAAGGCCAAGGGGTTAAAAAAGAGCAAGAAAATAATTAAAATGTATTATGTGCATGTACCGACTCCTCACAATAACTGCAATCACCATGTACTAGAAATATCTACTAATAAAAAAAAGGTTGTACTTAGCACTGAGCTCACTGGCAGGAAGGTCGCCCTGGACAGTGGATGGCCTAAGTCTGCTTTCCAAAAATGTGTGGATCTCCACGACAAATAATTTACTTAGAATTTTATTTTACATATCAGGGATTTGTGTTTTGGTGATTACTGGCCTGACCCATGAGAATGGCAAACCTCTGAGCCCTGTTACAATTATCTAAATATATTATACATATGTAACCCTTCAAACACAGTGAAACTAGGGTGGAGAGTAGGGGCGAGGGGAATGGTGGGAGGAGGAAAATGATCAAAGTATATTATGTGCATGTTCGCACTGGCCAAATTAAACCTCTTACTCTGTGTATCTATATATATGTTTTGTATGCACAAAAAACTTTTGAAAGTTTAAAAAAAGAAAAAAGTGGCAAGAATGATGGGATAAGTGTGTTTGAAAGAGGAGGATTAATGGCAATGGGTGGGTGTGTGTGTATGTATGTGTGTACATATATATATATATACATAAATATACTGTAACAAAATATGTATATTTAAATATATATAATATATACTGTAATACAAATATTTACAAAGTACTTGTAATGATGCTAGCATGCAAAGAAAATTAATCTGGAATGAAAATACAGCCCCAGACCTCTGAGCCAGAAAATCCACATGACTAAGGGAGACAGCACAGTGGTTCACAGAGTCAAGTCCCAGTGCCTCCATGCAGTGCTCTTCCAGGGCAAGGTGCCAACCAGGGAGGGCAGCTCCTGCTCAGTGCACAGGCTGGAGTTGAGGCTTCTTGTCAGGAACAAGGTGGTAAGTGACACAGGTGGGCATCATCCACTGGAGTGATCGTGGCTGGCTGACTGACTTCCATTTCCCTTCCGTGATGCCCAACATTCCCAACATTCCTGGGCTTTACTTTAGGGAGTCACACACGGCCTCCCATCCACAATGTCATGTGGAGTGTGACTCAGACATCCTTCCACAATCCATGAGAGGCAAAAGGAACAGAGGAGATGCTTGGAGATGCTCTAAGAGGGTGTGTGTGTGTGTGTGTGTGTGTGTGTGTGTGTGTGTGTGTGTGTGTGTGTGTGTGTGTGTGTGTGTCTTCTTTCCCTCACAGGTGTTCCCAATAACTATGTTCACTTTTTCATAGACACAGTGAGAAGAGGATGTCAGGTCTGGAGCTGCTGTGACAACTCTGAGGCCATGTGGGGCCCGAAACGACTGCCCTAACTGCAGAGGACACAGCTAAGAAAGAGGAAAAAAACCAAGCCCTAACAAGTTGTTTGAACCCTGGCTCCGGCCCTGCCTGAATTCCTCCCTAGATTTTCAAGTGTGTGTGTCATAAATTTTCTTCTTGCTTATGTTAGTTTGGGTTGGGTTTTCTACCAACTGGCATACAAAGAACTCTAATGGATACCTCTGCTTAACATCCACACACATAATCATCTTGGAGCTAACAAAGACAAGAGCTGTTCCAAGAGCTCTCAATGAAAAGGGACCAAAACATCAATGGAAACATTTAATTAAGTTCCACAAGTGCTAGCAAAAAAGATGTGGCAGGTACTGCTGGCTGGCTAAGCCAGCATCTTTTTTTTTTTCCCCCCTGGTGATATCAGGAATCAAACTCAGGCTCATGAGCACCAATTTCTGACTCCTCCCTTGCCCGCTTATATTGTAGACTCTAAGACGGCTAAGTATGTATTTTCTCACCCCTTTCTTATAACTAGAGATGGCCATAAGACACACCTGTAGTTAGTGACACTGGAGTAGAAGCCCACTAAGAATCTGTCAAGCATATTCTTGCTTTCTTAAACAGACATTCCTAGCCGTGCCCTTTCTCCCTTCTTCCTGCACTGGATACAGATGTGGTACCTGGAGCAGCTACAGCTAACCGGTAATCATGAAATAAAGACGAAACTGCCAAAAGACTACCTGTTTCTAGCTTCTTGTGATAAAGAAAAATAACTTCCTTTTGGGTTCCTAATTGTATCAGGTTTCTTCTGGGTTTTTTTTGTTTGGTTTGGTTTTGGGGTTTTTTCTTCCTTTCCGCTGCTGGGGATTAACCCAGGGCTTCACACATGCTGTGTAGTACTCTATCACTCAACTATGTCCCCAGTTCTTTTTTTTTTTTTTTTGAGACAAGATTTTGCTAATTTGCCAGGTGAACCTGGAACTTACAATCTTCCTGCCTCAGGAATCTTCACTTAATCCCAGATAGCTGCCACTGTAACCAACTCGTTTTGTATTGTTCATAGCTGAAACAGTTCCTAACTTATACAGAAGGTAGAGTGATTTCTGCTTTGGTGGCCTAGGAAAAGCCTTTATAAATGCTGTCATCTTTAAGCTAAGTCTTGAAAGATAACTACACACCATTAGGCACAGTAAGAGAACCACAGGTGTTCCAAACAGAAGATGAAGCCTGTCATACATTCTGCCCACTCTACATACTTCTGAGACCAGGGGTTTTGGGGACAACAGGTCCAGGCAAATGAAGAGCTCATGATCAACTCCAGAGACAGAGTGGGCCACAGTGGGCTACGCAGGTGGGTGAAGCAAGCAAGCTGCATGCTGTGCCTCTCAGGGGGAGCAAGCGCAGGCTGCGAGTAGCCCTGGCTTTCCAAATCATCTAACAAATTCCCCCTCACTGCCCAGGTCCCCAGGACATCTAACTGCCTGCTGAGACACCGGGCAGGAAGGAAGTGAGCCTGTAGACTTACAACAGCACTGGCCTAAGTGTTAACAAGCAGGTTTCACCCAACCATTCTCATATTTTTAAAAGCTCAGGGATAGAAATCTTAACATGACAGTATTTTTTATAGTCAATGCACTGTTTGAAAACATAGGTATAAAATTCCCCAAGAAGGGCCGGAGGGTTAGCTCAGTGGTTCCAGCGCCTGCCTCGCAAGCACAAGGTCCTGAGTTCAATCCCCGGTAACCACATACAATGCTGGGCGTGGTGACTAACACCCACCAGCAATCAATACCACATACCACAGTGCCGGGTGTGGTGGCTCACACCTGTAATCCCAGCACTCGGGAGGCAGAAGCAGGAGGATTGCTGAGTTCAAGGCTTGCCTGGGCTACATAGTGAGCTCAAAGCCAGCTTGAACTACAAAGCGAGACCCTGTCTCAAAAAAAAAAAAAATTCCCCAAGAAGAAAACTAAAATGTACCCAATGCCATGTGCCAGGCCCATTCACCAGGCCTCTTTGCATATAGCCACCTTTCTATTTTACAAAAGGGGAAATGAAGCTCAAAGAAGCTACAACTGTATCCAAAGTCACAAGCCCAAGACTCTAAGTCCAACTCGCAGGTTAGCACAGGGCCCAGCTCGCTGTTTTCTGGCTGTAGGAACAGGCACTTCCTCTGTGGTGCCAAGGCTCTGCCAGCACCAGTCCTTCCAGCATCAGTGACAAGAGGCCTGAGTGCTTGGATGTTGAGATACAGCATCAGAAAACTAGAATGTCCTATGGGGCTCACAATGTTCTATCAAATAAGGCTTTCTAAATTTAAAAATGATCCTTCCTGGTGCAAATAAGAAATTTCTAATATTTTATTTTTAAAAAATGAATCATGCCCTTAATCCCAAATCAAATATTTTCCACTTTAGCTCTAACTCATAGAAAAGCCCAAAAGGCGTGCTTTACTTTCCAGCTTCCTCAGGAAGAAGGGAACAATGTGGGCTACATCAGGGCTACACCTTCCTCAGCAGGGCTATGAGGCCCTGTCAGGACCCTCCAAACAGCAACCAGAACGCCCACAGGCTGGCTCACCTTCTGAAGCTGTGCCTGGCCACTGTCTGATGAATGGCCTCATGGGTTCCCTTCTGAACACTTGCATAAAATCCCCCAAGTATAGCTACCAGGGACCTCTGGGCACAAAGACCCTACCTGACCCCGCCTCTTAAGGACACACAGTTCTGCACTGGAAACACAAACATGCTTGAAGGGACTTTAGGCACAAAGAAAACCAGCATTTATTGAGCACCACAGCACACACTGTTACATGTCACCTCACTGAATTCCCATAATAACCTCATGTGATGCGTCTTCGTTCTTAGCTGTATACTGCAGAGGCAGGTGGGGATCTAAGCCAACCAAAACCCAGGGAGACCGATGACCAGATGGTGTCAGATAGTCAGCCTAAAAGTGGAGCACCGGCTGCTCCCACTGCATTGTAAGACCAAAAAGGAGTCTGGAAGACAGAGCTAGGTTGGGACCATGCCCAGGAGGCTGTGTGCATCCTAAGCCACATGGAACCTAGGGTCACAGTACTTCTACTCAACAGTAAGATGCCAAGTTTCAACTGTTTCTTTCCAGACTCCAAGCAAATCTTTCAGAAATTCAGAAATCACTTCATGAGTTTAGTTTATAAATTTTGTCTAAGAGCTCACTCACTCTGCATGCCAAAGACCTTCCACTCTCTAAAATCTTACAATGTTTTAGGAGAGACAGTGGCATATGAAGCCACCCAGTTTTTCTATAAAATGGAGTATTTCTCTGCCATAAAAAATGACAAGTTTGAGTCATTTATACTCAGATAGACTTACCTTGAGGACTTACTCATAAGTGAAATAAATAGGTCACAGATGCGTAAATATCATATCTTTTCTCTGGTATGAGAAAATGGAGATGTAAATGAGTTCTGGGATATATAACAGATACTGTGAAATAGAAAATATTCAAAGGGAAATGGGATTAGGGGTAAGTAAAGAGACGAAAAATGTGATGGTAGTAAAAAAGGAAACAAAGCTTATGTATGTGGGGAGTAGGGGTTGTACGGTGGATGGGGAATGGGAAAAAATGAGAAGTCATGTCATATACTGGTACAAATTCTCAATGCTGAGTGTGTTCACAATGTGCACATATAATGTATAAAAAAGATTCAAATTTTTTTAAAAAAGAAGCAACCACAGGACCTGCAGCTGCTTTAAGAGATAACACTAGGCACCGGGAGGACACCGAGTCAGCAGCAAGACAGGGTGCCTGAAGCCAGGGTGAGCAACCCAAGGAAGTGAGTAGGTACCAGCCTGCAACATGGGAAGGGTGGCAGACAGCAGGCAGGAGAGAAGCTGCCCCACATCTGCGCCACAGCCGTGAGGCTCAGGCAGCAGAGGCAACTGAGAGCTCAGGGGCAGAGGGAAGAGGCCAGACTGGTCCCCCACAGCCTGGGGGAAGGACGTGGGCACAGAACCAGCAGGCCGCACACTTAGTAGCTCTGCGTTTGACAGGCGCAGACTGCAGCGGGTATGGGGACCAGAGCTTTGACTCTCATGAAGCAATGAACCGGACACACAGTCAACCAGAATGGGTCTCGTGAAGACGTCTACGTGTGACCAGAGCACAGGACAGCCCTAGAGGGAGCCGAGCCTTGCAGTGTTGGCAGTGGTCCAACTCACTTGACGATGGGCAGCTTTGTGAAGGGGACTGGAGGCAGCGTGAGCCCATCAGGGAGGGTGAGGAGCTCCATTGTGCCAGGACACTTGGATGTGTAGTTCTCCAGACTCTGAGTCACATCTTTCTTTTCTGAAAACAAAAACAAAATACAGGTGCATTACACAAAAGTAAAAGTGAGTGGCTTTTATTTGGGACTTTTTGCTGCAATCCATGCCAGTCCAACAAGTCCAATCTCCCAACAGAAATAAAGGGGCAGTGATCACCAGAGACAAGAACAAAACCACAGCAATTTGATTGATCTGAATAATCACCTGCGGCTGTTCCACTTCAGGGCCTGTGGATAAAAATAGGACTAAGTTTCTATCCTCTCGTGGCTGCCCTTCTGAAAAAATAAATCTGTAGCAGATTCTAAGAAAGTCCGTGGGCAGGAGAGAATTGGTGGACTCCATAACAATATTTCTCCACCAAGAACATGTCCGAGACTTGTCCCCAAACACCTTGCAATCTATCTATATGACTGGTACTTAAGCAAATAATCACAAATCAATACTTTCATGCAAACACAATTTTTGAGGTGAGACTGTTTTTCTCTCCCACCTGACACCTTTGAGAAAAGAAAAGAGGTCAGAGACTGTAGTAACAGTAATTCTGTCCAGGGCATACTCCCAGGTGTTTAATAACCTATTTCTGTGAAATAGAAAATATTCAAAGGGAAATGGGATTAGGGGTAAGTAAGGAGGAGAAAAAAATGTGATGGTAATAAAAAAGGAAAGAAAGGTTATGTATATTAGGAGCTGGGGTTGTAGGGTGGGCAGGGGAATGGGAGTCATAGCTCCCGGGTGTTAATAACCAGAGACAGCAGGCCACACCATCTGTGTATTACAAGTGAAAAATCCGAAACCAAGGCAAGGGAGCTACCTGTCAAAGATCATGCCCTTGGCCCTAAGCTCATCTTCTCACTACAGTTTTTACAGAAATGAGGCAAGCCAGACTCTGTGGGATGTGTGTGGATCAGGGTACAGTCAGACCAGTACAGTGAGACCCAGGCTTTCGCAAATGGTGTGGCCTCCATTTTCAGTGGTTACCTGCCGTGCAGCTACCACAGAGTTAATGGTCAACCTTTCTTAGCCTTGTGTTCCTGCAGAAAGAGTAGTGCCTATCTCAGGAATCAGCAAGAATAAAATGAGTGCATTAAAAAACAATTACCTGGACATACGAGCATGGGATAAATTGGAATGATGACCACTTTACTATCACTATCATCTAGCTACACTTACGGAAATGCCAGATGGTGGGCAGAGAATAGGTAAATGACTGCAGAGTTAGCCTAAGTGCTCTACTCAGGCTGGGGATCACAAGGAATAAATATCAAGCCAAAGACATCCCAGATCTCAGGCATAGATACTGATAGATAAACTGCCGCTGCAGGAGTTCTCTGTCTAAGCAGACTTCTTTAGGAAGCAGGAAAAATAGCAGAATTACTTTTGAACATTATTAGCAATGAAAATATACAATGAAAAAATTTTTAAATAATCAAACCCCAAATTTATATATAAATCTCCCAAAGGGCTCTAGCTTATACTATGCAAATTATCTAATATGCTTAATGTTGGATAGAGCACTTACAGTTTAGGTGTCTTATTAGGTTAAATTATATACACACACTCTCAATAAATGCTGCTAAAATGAAGAAAGAAATTAATATATCAGTGATGCCTACTGCTACCTGCAAAATGTCCAGCCTGCAGCCTGTCTAAACTGTGAGTAACCTGGCTAGTAAGGGAGGAAGGCACACAGTAGCTGGGGTCAGGCAGAGTCTCCCCAAGGCCTTTCTGTCTGCAGGGATCTTTACACCTGTGCCAAGGGTCCATGGTTTTCTGTGAAGTATTTCCTATGGAGGAGAGACCTCAGCATTCACTTATTCCCCTTGACTGCCACCAGGAACACCTTTCCAGCCGCACCCAATGGCTCCATGCTAGATATGTTTTGTTTCACCCACTGCTACAGTCTGAGTGTGGCCTCCAAAATTCATGTGTTGGAATCTTTACTGCTAATTCAAGTGTCAGAACACAGGGCCTTTGCAAACGTGCTCAGGTCAAAAGGGCTCTGCTCTTGTGAATAGCTTAGTGCCATAGAGGAAGGAGTTTTGTTTTTTTCATACTTTATTCCCTTCCACTTACAGCCATGTGAGGACACAGAATTTCCTCCCTGCAGGGGACACAGTATTGAAGGTGCCATCAAGTAAGCAGAGACCATTCCTCGGCGGAATCCCAGCACCTTGATCTTGGACTTTCAGCCTCAAAAGTGGAAGAAATAAATTCCTGCTCTTTGTAAAATACCCAGAGTGGTATTCTGATACAGCAGCACAGATAGACTAAGTCTCCCACACATACACAGAGTCAAATACTAATCACCTGTTGAGCTAGGGCCGACACCTCCTTCAGGAGCAGAAGAGGTCCAGGGAAATGATCAGTTCACAGGAGGATTTTTTAATGGTTTCCTGCTTTCATTGCTGTCACCATACTCCCATCCAGAGGTGGCTCAGGAACATGGGCTGCTTCCCAGCTCTTCTTATCCCATAGGACCGCATGATCATTTTAGTGAGGTTCAAAGTAAGCTGCTATTGTTCAATCTCCAGCACACCCTATCTATTATAAAGTTCCCATTGACCTTTCTCCTAATGGATTTGAGCATCTGCTATAAATTGTTGCCCAGATCTGTTATTTAATCAGGGATTACAAAACAGTGACTTTCTAATTTCTCTGCACTTATAACAGAATTTGTATTTAAGGAAGGATTTTCTCATCAACCATTTGGTTATCCTAAAACACAGATGATCTTGACAGGAGATTAATAAATGGCTGCATTTTAGTTTCATTCACAGAGTTGAAAATGGTGCCTGATTAGCTTCAGAGATGACCAAAGAGCTGTCTGTACCATTATGAAGCAGCAGATTTCTATGTGCTTGGTTGGCGTCACATTCTTTTGATGTTCAGACTGTCCCATCTTGTCCAGTGGGACTCCCTTAAGTCAGTGCCTGTGTCCTTTGGATATGGAATAATTACTCTTTGAAGGATTCCTGTCTTTCCAGCCCCAGACCTGAATTAAACTACTTCTTTTAAGACCTCTGATTCCACTTAATAGGAGGGAGTGCATACAGACCAGAACCTGGAGCTAAGAAGGCTCACAGCTACAGGACACTCACTGTCTCTGTAAGCCTTTATAGAGGGGAAAATGTTTTTTAAAGGTTTCAAGTGCTAAGACTGTAAGTGAATTTTTACTTAAATTTTTAAAAAGTTTGATGACTAAATATACAGAGTTTTGTACTACAAGCTCCTTAAAGGGGGGAACGTCTTGTCATCACTCACAATTCCATTTTCTACGCACTGTGTGCCAGATGTTATCCTATGCTGTTCAGTCTATAAAATTCCTAAGGCAAGGGATCCTAGTATCTAACACAACCTTAATATTTTCTCATTCAAAATAGATATGTAATACCATCCTACAAAATCCCTGCCAAAGGAGAGTAAAGGCATTATTATCAACTCCCTTGAAAGATTATAAAAACTAACTTGGGGGAAATCTTAGAAATTTGATTATAAATGGTATTAAATGCCCATAATTAGTAATTTTAAGCATAATATTAACATTAAGATTATATATGAAAATTCCATGTTTTATTAGTGTATGCTAAAGTATGAAGTTATGAAATGACATAAGGTCTCTGGGATTTTCTTAAATCCAGCAGATAAAAAACCAAGAAGAGCCAGACCTGGTGGCTCAGGCCTTTAATCCCAGCACTCGGGAGGCAAAGGCAGGAGGATTGCTGAGTTCCAGGCTTGCCTGGGCTAAATAGTGAGCTCAGGGCCAGCCTGAACTACAAAGTAAGACCCTATCTCAAAAAAAAAAAAAAAAAACAAGAGCTGAGGTAAATTGTATGCAAAGCTCAAAGGCCACTAAAGCTAGGTAGCTAGTATATAGGGAGCTGTTTTACTATCCTTTGTAGTACCTTTATGTTTGAAACTACCTCATAGCAAGGATTATTTGTTTGACATGGAGAAGTGAGATGATTTACTCAAGGCCACAAAGAGGAACAAAGCTCACTGAATCCTCCAGTACAGATAGATGAAGCCTGACATTGTTACCCTAGTCACCATAAGGCCAGTAAAAAGGCACAAGGTCCCGAGGGCTACCAATGTTTCCTCCTATTGCCAAACTGGAGCCAAGCTCTGGTAAATCTTAACACTCTCAAACCATATGATTTGGACAGTGGGAGCTGATGACTCTTTAATTTATTTCACTGAAACTCAATGTATCTCATTTCACTTTTTATCAGGATATCTAACAATAACTTCAGTCAAATGAGGCCCTCAAGAGCTATATTTTTCACCCCAGAAGGTAACGAATCCATGTGGACAAAAGACAACTTTTAATAAAAACTAGAAGTCACCCAATTATGTTGTTCTTCATAAAGCAGAAAATGTGATCATGAAATTTTGAGCATAAACAATTCACAGGCCTTTTAGCATTTCAAGAGTTGGCACTGACATCAATACCAGCACATCATGATTTCTCAATTTATTCCTGCTTCTTCTAAGTAATAATCTGAGGCAACTATGTTTACATTGTCAGTCATGATGTTCTAAACAGCTGAAGACTAGAAAGAAGAGAAAGAAGTAAAGATTTTCACAAATCTAAGAAGACAAGAAGGACAAATAAAAGGAAGGATACAGAGAGAAAAGCACAGATGTGGTTTGATAAATTTGAAATTATATTGGGAGGTAGAGACAGGAGGATTGCTGAGTTCACGGTGGCTTACCTGGGCACCATAGTGAGCTCAGGGCCAGCCTGAACCACAAAGTGAGACCCTGTCTCAAAAAGCAAAAAAAAAAAAAAAAAAATTTGAAATTATATTTTCAAAATCAGTACTAGTACTTCCACCTACAGAAATTACAATTAATTTTTGAACTGTTGTAGTGAATATTATTGATCTTTCAACATAATAATGATGTGAAGAAAAGGGAATAGTGTCGATGGAAGAGTAGATTAAAGAAAACAGTATAGAGGTTCTGAAAGAAAATAAAAATACATCTACCAACCCAACAACCCTGCCTCTGGGCATGTGCCCAAAGGAGATGACAATCATTCCTTCTGAAAGACCCGGATTCCATGCTTACTGCAGCATGATTCACAATATTCCAGATACAGAAACAACCTGAAGGTCCACTGATCAAACAAACAGATAAAAAAAATGTTAGATATATGCAGTGGAATATTATTTGGCCTTAGAAAAGGAGATCTTGTCATTTGTCCCACTATAGAACTAGAAAACATTATACTAATTGAAATAAGCCAGAAACAGAAGATAAATGTTGCATAATAACATTTTTATCTGGAATTTTTAAAGAAGCACAAGAACACTGAGACATCCGGGGGGAGCAGGGCGTTAGACCAGAGGATATAAAGTGGCCAGTGTGCAGGACTGAGCTCTGATATGAACACGTGAGCTAAGTTAGTACAACTACACTGTTTTAGGGACTTTTGTTAAATAGGTTCATATTTGCTGCTCTTGTCACAAAAAGCTGTGTAAGATGATAGATATGTTAATCTATTTCACTATAATAACCCTTTTAATATCTATATGTATCCCATGACATCATGTTGAAGGCTTCAAATGCATACCATCTGTTTTTTAAAATAAAGGAACAGAAAGATCCCAATTTCTCTGAAGTTGGAGGTTTTAACACTCCTTTATTGAAATAATTAGAAGAATATATAGACAAAAATCAATAAGGATACAGAAGATTTGAACAAACTATCAAACATCTCCTAATTGACGTTTATAGAACACTATACCCATCAACTACAAAATACAAATTATTTTCAAGCACCCATGGAAAATTCACCAAGACAGACCATATGTTCTGCTATAAAATAAACCTCAATAGATTTTGAAAGACTGAAATCACACATAGTATAGCCTCTAATCATAACATTAGAACAGTAACAATAGCAGATCTACAAAAAACTCTAAATACTTGAAAGTTAAGCAACACATAAATTCAAATAAGACAAAAGTTAAAATTTAAAATTATTTCTAACTGAATTATGATAATTCATGTCAAAATATGTGAGCTATATCTGAAGTAGTCCTTAGAGAGAAATTTAAAGCTTTAAATGTTAACATTATAAAAAGAAGGGTCCAAAATCAAATATTTAAGTATGTACTATAAAAGCTAGAAAGAACATAAAATTATACCCAAAGTAAATTAGAAAGGAAATAATAAAAAAGAGGAAACAATAAATAAAATCAACATCAAAAACTGGTTCTTAGAAAAAAATAATAAAACTGATTAAACCCCTCAAAGAGAAACAGATAATGCATATTGGGAATAAGGAGATATATCCTATACTCATTAAAAGGGTAATAAGGAACTATTATAAACAACCATATGCCAACAAATTCAACAGTGATTTGATGAAATACATAAATTCTTAGAGGGGGAAACAACACCAAAAAATAATCTTAATAGCCTTGTATTTATTAAAACTCCTACACAAAAAAAGCTTCTGTCACAGATGGCATCGCTCATATGCTCTAACAAACCTTAAAGGAAGAAATAATATCCATATCACACCAAGTGGTCCAGAAAACAGAGGAGGAGGGACAACTTCCCAGCTTCTGTTATGAAGCCCTGATCCATAACCCAACAATAAGTACAAGAAAATAAAACACCAAAAAAACAGAGTTTTTAGTGTCTTGCAGAACTAAAGAGACAAACATCAGGATCACTTAGGAGGGACCCCAGGAAACACTCCAAGTTCTCAGGCGCCATCCCCAAAGCACTGCGCAGTAAGAAAATACCCAAGCGGGCCGGAGATCTAGCTCAGTGTTTCCAGCACCTGCCTCGCAAGTGCAAGGTCCTCAGTTCGATCCTGGTAACCACATACAATGCTGGGCATGGTGACTCAGGCCCACCAGCCATCAATACCACATACCACAGTGCCGGGCATGGTGGCTCACGCCTGTAATCCCAGCACTCGGGTGGCAGAGGCAGGAGGATTGCGAGTTCCGGGCTTACCTGGGCTCCATAGTGAGCTCAGGGCCAGCCTGAACTACAAAGCGAGACCCTGTCTCAAAAAGAAAAAAAGAAAATACCCAAGCTTCACAAGACTGCTGCGCACTGACACACAAATACAAGTTAGAGCAGTTTCTAAGAAGTGGGGAAAAGGAAAATATTTAGACGTAAATCTAACAATTTATACAATCAATTAATGTGCCAGGTGTGGTATAAAGTCCTAGAAACCTGGAGATGTTTAGACATGATCGAAGATGCCACTTCTAATTATTTATGAGTCAGAGTGAAAAGAATCTGAAATTCTAGTGGCCACAGGAATTGAAGTAGAAGACAGACATACATGACAGCTGGAATGTGTTGAGGCCAGCTAAGAAAGGCCACCTCCGGGTGAGGGGAAGCATGGGGTGATCTGATCAATGACATCGGTCTAAACATGGCCAGTGTGTGTCATGAACAGACCACCTGGAAGACAGAAAGACCCAAAGATTGCTTAATGTTGACAAGCAAAGTGTACAGAGCACAGGGTAAACTCCTGACCTCAGGAAAACCAGCAAAAGTAACATTTTCAGAAGTGGGCGAGTAACTAATGAAATAAATGGAGCTCAAGAACAATATTCCTAGAAACACAGAGGTAAGGGCCAGTGAGAAACAGAAGAATAATGGGTTTAAGAAGAAACCCAGAGGTTTGGTGCAAAACTCAAGAAGCCAGAGGATGAGTTTCTGGGAAAGGAGAAGTGGGGGTGAATGTGACAGAGACGTCCATGAGGATCACCACACACTTACAAGTTAAGTCATCTTTTGTTATCTTCCAAGGAAGTGTTGATGGCTGCAGGAACTTGAGAGCAACAAACTGAACATTGAGTAGGGGGAAGGATCATGGGACCACATATGCACAGTCTGATTTAACCCAGGGGGTAAGACATTACCATTAACTTCTCATAGAGAAGAGACAACTGAGGATCCAAACAATAAGGAATTCTCTAAAGTCACAGTGCAAGTGAGCAACACTGAGATTTTAAACCCCGCCCTCTTCAAATCTAGTTTTCTTTCTATCACACAAAATAACTTCCTTGAGAGTTACTGCACCCATTTTACAGAAGGGCAACGTGAAGCTTGTGACTTTTGAGAGGTTACTGTGACAATAAGTAGCTAAATTAAATTCAAACACAAAATCTCTGAGCTCAGACTTTTTCTTTTCTCATTTTCTCACACTGCCCACCCAGACTGTACTCCAATGCATAAGAAAAACACAGGCCAGCAGCTGTAGCCGTTAAATACCTTATAGAGCAAGAAAAATCAATTCAGCTTTTCTTCCCTCTGCATATACATTCAGGTAGCAAAATGGTCCAGCTACAGAGGATAATGAAAAAGTCACCTGCCCCTACTCTAAAGATTAATGATATGACGGGCCAGGAGATATCTAAGACCTGTCATGAAATAAGAAAACAAGTCTTTCCCTTAACAGAATACTGATGCACTTGGATAAACCTGCAGTGAGCCTCTCATTAACATTACCTTATATTTGTTCCTCACTTAATTTACATAGTGACAGGTTGGAGTCCCTGATAAGCAATCATTCAAGTGTACCGAGAGATTAAATATTTCTCTGTGTTCTCTTCCCCTACACAAACATGTCCCACCAAAATAAAAAGCAATTATGGTAAGCCATATAATTATCTACTTAGAATGCTACTTCGAAATATGTAAACATCTCCAGAGGTTTTAATGTAATACCTAAAAAGAGAAATTACCTTAAGAATAAAACTTGCTAGATAATTAGAAAGAACTTTCACATCCAACTATGGCATAATGATTAAATAAACCACAGCACAAAAACATGATGAAAATTTATGCCATCATTAAAAATGACATAAAAATTCTTCAATCTTATCAAAAATGTGATATATAAAAAGCCAGGATACAAAATTATATTCACCAAGAAAATTCAATTTTTGAAAATTTACTTTTTAAAAAATAATAAAGCAATACAAAAGTAATACATTAAGATGTTAACAGAGCTTATCTATGTAGGATTGCATAATTTCCTCATCTGTTTATGTTTTCCAAGATTTCTAAAATGAGCATACATTATTTATATAATAAAAATTACTTTAAATACATAAAACTGACTTTTTCTGAAGATTTATAAGGAAAAGTCAGAGTTTTTGAATTCCTTGTTGAATGAACAGTTTGAAAATATTTCCTACCATTCTGTAGGCAATCTCTTCACTCATAAGTATTTTATTATGTGGAGATCTTGAGTCTGATTTAACTCCATTTGTCTATTTTGTTGCTGTTCTTGCCTGTACTTTTATATCCTCACTGGAAAATCCTTGCGTAAAACAATGTTATAGAGCATTTCTCCTCTTTTCTTCTAATGGTTTTGCAGTTGGGGATTTTACACTTAAGTGCTTAAACCATGTTGGATTGACTTTTGCACAGTGAGAGACAGGAGTCTTATCTCATCCCATGGACAACAGTATAATCTTCTTTGGTGGAGTCTCAATATATTTTAAGAAATACTTTGAGAAAAGGCAACATTACTTCCATACATACTGACAACTTTCTGAGTAAAATGATGAAAGATAAAAGGTGAATAACACATGATTCCTACTCCCAAGAGGCCCATGATTCAGTTAGGTAAACAGATAGAGAAGTTACTCTCAGGACATAATGAAATGATGAGAACTAAATAATAAGTTGAAAAGGAAAAAAGTTCATACTTTCCTAATACAGGAAAAACACAAGAACAAATCATGCTACAATTGGAACATCATGAAGACCACATGATGTGTCTAAAACTAAAAAATGCCCAATAGTCATAAAAATACATTATGTAGATAAAAAAGTATGAAATCAGACTAAAAAGATGGTCTGCAGCAAATTGTGACTATTCTTGAGGTGGGGCTAAACTCTTTCGAGACAGATGAGTAGTTGTCCCTGCAAACTGTTGAAAAACAGAACATGTTGCAGCCTATGGGCTCAGGACAGAATTCTAGCTTCAGTATGAAGTACTGCCTGGGAGGAACAAAGCCAGGAAGTGATGTTAAGAGTCTCCTATAGTGATCCAAGTAAAAGGATCTGAAAGTCCAAACTAGGGCTATGATCACAAAAGGATCAAAAGGAGTCTCATATGAGAGAAATTCAAGCATTAGAATGGACATTCCAAACAACAGGACATAGGATAAATAGGATAATTTGAGGACTGCTATAAAAAAAAAAAAACTTAAGCTTCCAAGGAAGTAAAATGGTAACATAATTAACTGAGACAGGAAATGGGGAGGAAAACAAGGAATTCAACTGAGGATATTATGTCTTAGGACCCTCTAAGATAGTCAAGAGAAACACTCAGCCTTCACTTAGAAAGTAAGAATCAAAGGTCAGAAATTGAAGTCTAACTGTAAAATCACATGCAGAACTTTTGTTTTTAAATAAAGCATATTTTACTGGGTGTGGTGACTCATACCCACCAGCAATCAGTACCACACGCCACAATGCCAGGCATGATGGCTCACACCTATAATCCCAGCACTCAGGAGGCAGAGGCAGGAGGATT
>PVIC010035392.1:0-19089 GCA_004025085.1 Thryonomys swinderianus | reverse complement strand
CAATAGATCACAGATAGACAATTCCCGGATCTTCTCTTTGGCATGAACACCTGTAGATGCAAATGAGTTCTAGAAAGTAGGACAGCTTTTATAAAGTGGAATATTTCTATAGGAAACTTGGTGTGGGAATGTGATGAGGGGAAGGAATAAATATGATACAGAAAGAAAATAAAAGAGCATGTATAAAGGGGGGAGGAGGTGTGGGTGGGTAGTGATATGGGTAAAACTGAGAATTAATTTGTGGCATATACTGGTACAAATTTCCCAATGTTATATGTGATTTTGAGATGTATATAAATTGTACCAATAAAGAATTCAATTTTAAAAAAAGATGTTTTTTTAATAAAATGGAATATTATTCTGCCATAAACAAGTAGTCTTTAGTCAGTGGTAGCTCTTATACCAGGCCTTTAGTGAAACAAAGAAAGGAGGCGTTTAATGATTAGGTCAACAGCATAGTTAATTCTCATTTTTCACCATCATGTCATGTACTGGTACAAACTGTCAATGTTGATTGTGATCATAACATGTCTATAAAATGTACCAATAAAATCAATTAGAAAGAGTGTAGTTATTCTCAGATGAAATAAATATTCTCTTCTCCACTGCAGTTTTGATAACTATTTTTCTTTCATTTCTGCTCCCTTTAACTTCAGCCTCCATACTGCCACTCTTCCCAAACTGAGCTGTGCCTTTTCTTCTCCCAATACAGCAAAGATTAGGTTATAACTAGAGTAATTGTAGAAATAGCCATTGGGTACTTTCATACTGGCAGACATGGTCTCATTTCTGTTAAGTCTTCTTGTTCACTTGGAATCATTGATATAGGAAAGTCTCAAATTACCTACAATTATGAATGCTTCCCTTGAAGATCATTTCACATAATAACAATTTAGCATACAGAGGCTTTTGAGCACCATCGGGCATTTTTATACATACAAGGTATCTAGTAATAACTATCAGAAAACTTACCCACCTGTGCCAACCCCACTGCTTATCTCTGTTCATATCCCAGGCCTTTGGGTGTAGGCTTAGCACTTGTATACTCATTCCCAGCCTCCCTCGAAAACCTGCCACTCAGAGAAGTTTGGTTACAATGAAGTAAAAGTTTAGGATAGTAATTCTGGCCTTGGTTTCTTTAGACCATGTTTTATATTTGAATGAAAATCTTCTAAGAGAACATGCTAGAATTGGAAGGCAGATTGAGTAAATATAATGTCAGATATTTTGGTTATATAATAAAACTGATTCATATCCACCCATATGCCACTTTTTTCTCTTTAACCCCCTCACCCAATGCTTCATGCTTTGGCAAAGAAGCTCTCCACAAAGTGGTTAACTGTAAAGGATTTTCATGAAATGAGTCTCATAAACAGCTGGTGAACCCTCTGCAGGCTCTTGAGACTTCCCAAGTTCTTTGCCACCAGAGGCAGACAGCTAGTGAAGATAAGTAAGAGATATGCTTTTGAAGAATGAGTCTTACAGGTCACAGATATCCCCAGATCATAGCTCCTTGGATGGAAAGGTGGAAGCAAGAAAAGAACCCTTGGCTGGAAGAGGACACACCCTAGTTTACAGTTAAGGAAAATCCACTTGAAAACCCCATGCATACTGAGAGGTAAGGCCAACTCACCCAGACCACTACCTGCACTGAGTCACAAAAGCTAACATGGTCTCACTGCTGCATGGCAGTGGTCCCTGACAAAATGGTTTTTGTAGCAGTGAGCAATAGGACTGAAGCATGAGTTTGTGTGAAAAGGGGAAACTGGAAAATGTCTTCTTCCATCATGCTTGTCACTGTTCAGTATTTTTTTGCTTGATAGGTTTTTGTTTTGTTTTGTTGTTCTTTTGGATGCGGGGGTTGGCTTGGGGCATCACATATGCTAAGCACGCATTGTACCGTGCGACTTTCTCTCCAGCCTGCTCACTACTTTCTTGCTATTACAATCTGCAATGTGCTGCCTTCTAGGTTTCTTTGATTGCAAACAATTCAACATTAAAACTGCTTGGTAATACAATTTTCTATTTCTATATAACTCATTGTGCATTTGCTTTCTACTTGTCATTTGCATTTTAAATACTGGCTTGGAGTTGTGTATATTATTTTAATCCCTTTTGGCAAAAAATTATTTTGCTTTATATAAATATCTGAAAATACTATTGCTTTGAAAAGTATGAATCGTCCATGTGAATTTAAGGTAAGTGCTTTACATTTTAAGCCAGATGTTAAACTTGAAAGAAAGCTGAAAATAACTGGGCATGGTATTCTTTCTTTTTTTTTTTTTTTTTTACCAAAAATATATGAAGAGAGTTAGTTGCCCATTGTTACATCAGAGTCATGCAATGAATAATTAGTGGTTGTAAGAGTAATAACTCTAGAAATTAGATGGTCCAACACCTAAATCAGTGCTCTTTCATTGAACTGTTTCCTTTATCAAATGGCTAGATTTTCTTCCTTCAATTTTTCTCTCAAGGAGGAGGTCCACCAACTTCCCTCACAGTGAGCTCTTTGTTTCATCACTGCTGGGGAGAGTGGGAAGGAGAATTTTTGGAAACTCTTATTTGAGTCCCAATCCTTGATAAGGATGTTTTAAAGATAAAGGAAATGAGCTCTGTCAACTTTTGGTTTCTAGTCTTCATGAATGTTGTAGAACTAGAAGTGTGTATGGCAATATATTAGAGCCATGAATTCTTGATTTTAGTTGTTGGCTTTGCTGGTAACAAGATATAAAGACTTTGACTTATCTCTTTCTTATTTGTAAAATAAAGAAAATTGTTCCTATACTATCTCCTATTTTTATGATTAAATAATATTTTCCAATGTAAGCATAACATGTGTTTACTAAAGAAAATATATAAAGAAAAAATGTTTCAAGTCATCCATAATCACTGTCATAGAAGTGACTGCTGTCTATCTGAAAGCACTTCTTATATGTTTTGTTTCAATCATGCAGATCAAAATTGGGGCCATATTTTCTGTAGTTTGCATTTAGAGTGTACCTCATATGGTCACGTAATAGAGGCTTACTTGCAAGCCTGCAGTGCTATGAGGAGGTGGTAGACTATTTAGACTCTCATGGAAGTTAGGTCATTAGTTAGTGGTATTCCCTTGAAGAAGATAACAGGATCCCAGTCCTTCCTCTTTCTCTTTTTCATTTCCCAGACACCATGAGATGCTCTGTGCCCTGTGTCCCCACCACATAATGCATTGTAGCTCTATAGGCACAAAGTAGCAGTGCCAAGTTACATGGGTTGGGCTCTCTGAAACTGTAAAGAAAAATAAACTTTTCATTTTTAAAATCAGACTATTTCCGGCATTTTGTTGCAGTGACAGAAAGCTAACTAATATGGAAAATTGGTACTGAGAAGCAGTTTATTTGCTCTGACTATACCTGATCAGAAGCCTTCTGAACTGGTTTGTTGGAGAAGTTGGGAAAAGTTTGGAGAAGCAGGTAAGACAAAATATAAAATGCTGTAAGAAGAACTTAATGCGTAAGGTTGATAATGACTCAGAAGACCAGAATACTGATAGAAATGTAGACACTAAAGAGTATGCTCATGAAGTTTCACATGGAAATAAAGACTCTGATAGGAATTAGACCAGATGCTCTCTACATTATATTTTGGCAAAGAATTTGTGAACATTCTTCTATACCCTGATACTTTGTGTGAGCTGAGATTAAAGATGAAGGACTGAGTCATCTGGCAGATAAAATTTCAAGGCTGTAAGACATTCAGGAAGTGGGATTTACTGATGGCAATTTTTAGCCAAATTTATTCTGAGACGCAGAACACAGTGGGAAAATGAAAAACTTACAGAAAAAAGGACATTTAAAATATGTTGCCTAGGAAGGTTCAGTTACAAAAGAGATTAGCTCTATTAAAAAGGAAGCCTACTACTTTGTACTGGGATGATAGGAATTATACCTTGACAGCACCTTACAAGCCTTTAAGGTCCAATTTTTTATAGGTTCAAATGAGTAAATGTGTAAATTTATTTCAAAGCTATTCGTTTAAGAGGAGAGCCCATGAATGCCCTTACTTGCACAGGCTGTCTAGGAAATTGTCTCTTCAGGATTCCTTTCTCCATATGGAACCATCAAAGCACTCAGGAGCCACAGCAGCTGTTGTTCAAACAGGCCCTGGCAGTTTGTGCCCATAACAGACCTTTGTTTCATCTACATGATGCTGGTTTCAAAGGCAGACACAGGCAATAATTATAAGGCCATAGAGCCTATCACTGAGATTTCAAAGAAAAGCCTGGAAAGCTAGGCAGACTGTGGGAATATTAGAATGCCTGCAAGTAGGCAGTGACATGGTGATGTGTGAAGCTGAAACTTCAGTAGATTCTCCAGAAAGTTAGAAATGCCCAGATCATGGGACGCCTGCTGATGGAAGCTACTTCAGGGAGCAGAGCAATCTTAAAAGAATGGATATGTGGGCTGCAGCCAGCAAGGACATAGGACTAGTGAATTCTTTATTGGTATATTTTATATACATCTCACAATCACACACAACATTGGGGAATTTGTACCAGTATATGACACAAGTTAATTCTCATTTTTACCCACATCCCTACCCACCCATACCTTGCCACCCCCTATATACATGCTCTTTTATTTTCTTTCAGAATCATATTTATTACTTCCCCTCATTATGTTCCCACACCAAATTCCTTTTGGAAATTTCCCATTCTACAAAAACTGTCATACCTTCTAGAGCTCATTTACATCTACAGGTACTCATATCAGACAAAAGATCAGGTATTTGCCTATCTGTGATCTGTTTATTTCACTTATTAGTGTGTCCTCCAGGTGTATCCATTTGCACATAAATGAATGAATCTTGTCATTCTTTACAGCAGAATAATACTACATTTTTAAAAAGAAACCACATCTTCTTTATCCAGTCCCCAGTTGATGGGCATTTGGGTTGTTTCTAAGATTGGGCTATCATGAACTGAGCTTCTATGAAAAAGGGTGTACATCCATTTTTCTAATGTGATTTTTAAAATTCCTTTGGGTATATTCCTAGTAGGAAGATAGCAGGGTCAAATGGGACCTCTAGTCCTAGTTTTCTGAGGAATATCCACACAGATCTCCACAATAGTTGCACAAGTCTACAATCCCACCAACAGTGGGATTCTTTTCTCACTTTTTCAAAGTATGTCCTGAATGTGAAACATGGAGCCTTAAGATTTAATGTTTGCACTAATGGGATAGGGTCTTGCTTTGCTTCAATCACTCCTTGTTGTTTTCCAGTTTCTCTGTTTTGGAATGATAATGTTTATACTGTAACTTGAAAGTATATAAACATTATTATTAAAATAAATATTCCTGCCCTTTTAACTTACTATTTCTGGTATTTTTAACAGTTATAGGAAACTAAAAATATACTCAGTTTTATAGTTATTTTAAATAGTTTATCTTCTCTAACACCAAAACCATTTACATTTGGCTTTGGAATGGTTTTTGGTTTTTCATCCCTAAAACTACCCAAGCTTCTTCACTGACACGCAGCAGCTCCAGTTTTATTTCCTGGGTGTTCTTATAATACATTATGTGTGTTTTTCATGTTTATCGTCTCACTTAGTCCTTGCTTCAGTGGATGAATGTAGGTAGTACAATCATCATTATCTCCATTTGATAGGCTAGGAAAACAGCCTCAGTAAGATGGAGAAGTTTGCTCTAATTATACAGATGGGGTCAATTCCAGGGAATAGGAATTCAAGATGACTGGGCAAACACTCATCATCACACTTTCTCTATTTCGCCTAAGTTCAAAACAGCAAACTCCACTGTCCAGTAACCTATGGGCATAAAACTTTTCATGACTCTCATCACTTTGCTGACAGTGCATTTCTATGAGGAAGGATTGTCTATTTTAAAAAATTAAAGATTATGTTGATGACTAGGTTTTAAGTAGTTATTTACAGTGCTATCTCTACCAAATGAATAATTATCTCTAATGCTTTGGCCGATTTGATTTTCTCCCTGACACCACTCTCATCTTGTCCTTAGTTATCTAACAAACTGTGCTAAGTTTCTGCATGACTAATTCTGACCTCAGGGATTATTCTGTATTGTATTTAATTTGATGGATTATTATTAGTTAGTCTCAAATACAATAATAGCGATGAAATCCAATGACAGGAAACTGGGAGCAGATCCAGGAATGATAAGATTATGTTGGAAATATAATGTCCTATATGCCTGACTTAAATTATAATTGGTCATTCCAAAATCTAATGTTGATTAATTCTGACTACTAGCACAACATTCAATATTGCACTGTTTTATAACATGAGTTAAGACGTATAGGTGATCTCATGCTAGATCACCCTGTGAATCTTATTTCTAAATTTCTAATTAGCTGAAATTCAGAGGATAGTCACAGCTAAGAAGGCAGAAAAGGAGAGAGGAATAAAGTAACATTTATTTGGAGATTTTAATGTAAAACTTGGCCTTTCGCTTAAGGCTAAATCCTCATTAACCTTTGTCCTTCCTTATGAGTACCAACAAGGTATGAATTACAATGAGCATGTCTCCTAATTATCTTTCTTTAGTGTTGACTGAGTGACCTTGCTGACCTACAAAGGTGGCAGAATGCCAAGTTACAACATTAAGAAATTTTGAGGAGAGCCAAAGATAAATTGTCCTTCTCTATTTTCCAAGATCCTTTTCTTTTCTTCTTCATGATATATAAAATCTACCTCCAATCTAAGTCACAGTCCTCTTTCTCTACTTAGGTATTTATTCACTGATAACTAAGAGGTGGCTTACAAAAGCTTTTCCTGTGAGTATTCCTTGGAAAGGGTACATGAAGAGAAAACCTGTCTGAGGATCAAGTTATTAGGCCCTGGGCCTGGGCGGTCTCACAGCCATCCTTTTTTTCCTTGCAAACTTGTACTCTTACCCAGGACAAGCTAAGCTCCTCAATTGTTCAGGGGTTCAGAGAGGCTGACTGCACCCAAAGGAAATGATTTGGGCTCCAGAATTGATGATTCATCTCAATCCATCAACTACCTTAGTCCAAGTAGTAAAATGAAGGGAAATACCTAGTCATCAAAAGTTAACATCAAAGGCCACGGGCTGGAGTAGAAGCAGATCATTCTCACTTCTTCCAAGGAAGGCCACATCTTTAAGCTCTGACAGACCCATTTTATTTTTTAAAAAAACCCTACTGTAAACGAGTAGGAGAAAAAGTAATCAGAAAGGCTCTACCCTACAAAGGACAGGTAAGGAGACAAAAGAAATAGGTGGAATCAAGATCTAAAATGAGAAACTATTCAATATAGATAGAAAAAAGAAGACTAGTTTTCTTTTAACTACTTGTGATCTTTCTCTTTCCCATGTCTTGAGTTTATGACACAACTGGACTGAAGAATTTAAGAAGTCTACCTACTGCAGAATGAACTTTGAATACTGTCTACCTTGGTCATGGGTGACAATGAATAAATACAATAAACTAAGGTATTTTTTTCACATTTAGTCTTCTCTATTCTTGGGGACTGGGGATGTATGGAATCTAGTATGTAGAATGTGATTTAAAGCAGAGGTTAATGTTTGAGGCTGAAAGGTTTATCTCTGCCAGAAAACAAGGCATGAGACTTGTAGGAAACTGTTTCACCCTCGTTGGGACAGTTTGTTCACCCATGCATTGCAAAGGTTTGGTATAATATGAAGGAGCATGTCCTAAGGTAGAGAGGTGAACATATCCTCCAGGGAAACAACATAAGCAAAGGTCAAGGGATGGTATTCGTCAGGAAGAAAGAAAAAATTGATATCCCTGGAACCAAGCATTCAGACATAAGATTTTTAATAACTGCCATACTAACATTAATAATGTTACTAGATAACAATTTGAGTAGACAGAACAAAGAATGGTAGAAAAAGCTCTGAAAGTTGGCCAGAGAGGTTTAGAAATAGTTAATAGGAAGTGTCCCAGACTCTTTGGGCAGGAATATGCAGAAAGCAGTATTTTTGGAAAATGACCCTGGCATTATTCTGTGTGGGTCAGGAGGAGGAGAAGCCATGATCAGAAAGACAAGTTGTGAGCCTGCATTTGTAACAGAATTGTACTGTTTCCAATTCTGCTCTCTATGTGTGACTTCATAGTGGCTTCGGTTTAATAGATGGTAAAACTCAGGAAGTATATTTGTGCAGGTGTGTGTGAAGAAATTTCCTGGGAGGATACCCAAGAAACGAGTGTCTGTCAGAGGAGTGGGGAAAAGAGATGGCTGAATAAAGGAGAGAATTATTTTCCATTCAGTTTCATGGGAGACTGTTTTAACGTGTGCCATGTGCTTATACTTCCATACTTAACAGGTTTTTTAAAAAGTCAATCTTATTATAACATCTAGGGATAAAAAGATCACATAAAGACACAGACCACATTGCTATGTAAATCTCCTTCTAAATCTAGAGCAATTTAGCAGATTTAAGATATACAAGAAACAGAATGTGGAGAAGCAGGCACAGGAGGAGGAAACTGCAGGTGCCAAGAGTGGGAAGGATCTGGCAAACACTTGGTGGCAAGTAGGTGAGGCCAAGGATGATTCAGCTGAGCAATGAAGGATCAGAATCCTCTCTCCTTGGCCTCCTCCAGTACCCACTAACCAATCCCTAACCTTACTGGCCTCTAGATCCCTTTAGATTCAAGTTGTATGCACAGCTTCAAGACTTCATGGAGAAACTCACTTGTCATACCCAATTAAATCGATACATTGAAAGAAAAAGTGAAACTAAAAGCCCAACCCACTCCCACAAATGAACATTCGAAACCAAATAAAGAAGGTCTATTTTACTCTTAGAGAGAAACATAGATGAACCACAAATAAAAGTTATTGTTTTAGAAAAAATAATTTATATACTATTGAAAAGAAATTATATTTGGGGATGTTATTTTGCTGTAATTGGCAAAAATAAACCTTAATCTTGCCTATATTTAAAAGGCAGAAGATGCCCCATAGCTGTTTGAAGATTACTGTAAGAACTTCTCTTCTACTGTGTCCTCTTATTTTTGGACATTCAGAAGGCTGAATCACCAATGCATTCTGGAGAAACTAGATACGAGGAATCTTATGACTGTTTAGAAGTGGGTTAAACATGTAATTTATCATCCAAACCTGGACACTTTTTTCATATTGGTGATCATCATGCTCTTTCATAGGTTCCTTTCTCCTTCATCATTCTCTACTGCCATTGGAATGGAAAGGTCCCCAACATAGAATGCGGAGTCATCTCCACCTCTTCCTTCTCTCTCACATTAAACTGATTACCAAATTCTGCTGATACTGTAATTATCATATTCTCATCCAGTGTTAGCTAGCACAGTTTAGAGTATCTGTTGAACCCGTACACCTTTCTGAGAAATGCCCAGTTTTATTCACAAGCAAGAGACACAGCTGTCACATCTGTAATATGACACGGGAGTCCTCACCCAGCTAGTTCAACCAGCTTCAGTCTTCATCTGGTTGACACAAGAAAGGACAAAGTGCATCCTAGAATATGGACTTGTGGTTTAATCACTCCTCTCAGCCTAGGTTCTTTGAATGGAGTGATGCTAACTTCAGAATTTAGGCTGGCATTGTGTTATGATCACATGGAGCCACATGCATGCTAATCAACAAAAACATCAGACAATGAGGAGAAAGAGCAATGAGAGACAGAGGAAGCATAGGGAGATTACTTGTGTCCCAACGATTTCTCCTGGGAACAGTATCTGCTGAGACTGAGATTCAATCCCTGAGTTTGATTTCTCTTAGATTTGTTAATAACAGTCCTATTGACTTTCATTTCTTTTCCAAATTTAAATGATCATCTGTGAGTTTCTCTCTCACTATGTAAACATCCTTAATCACAGCATCATGTCCAGTCTTTGTCCCAACTCGTTTCTTATTTTCTCTCCTAATTGATGTGAATCTTCTATATAAAAGTATACTGTCTGATTCATGAAAAACTCAATGTTGATTACTCTTTTTACTATTTCATGAGTACTTATGAAGTTTTAAAATGCTGTGTTAAATATGTATAAAAGAAGGTCTGCTTTCTAGATTATATAATAAATGTGAGCTATACAAACCAGTGCAGAGAACATTACTCTAGAGAAGTGTTGTAGTCCGTTTTCTATTTTTATAACAGAATACCATAGACTGAGTAATTTATAAAGAATAGAGGTTTATTTAGCTCCTAATTCTAGAGGATATGGATATTCTAGAAGTATGGAATCACAGTACTAGCCTCTGCTAATATCTCATGAAGGCCTTCTTGCTAGGATTCTGAAATGGCAGAGACCCCGTCTTCTCAAGATAGAACAGTTTATCAGACAAAGCCAGATTTTAAACAATGCCATTACTTGATATGTCATTAATCTAGTTATCCAAAAATGAACTAATCCATACACAAGGGCACCACTCTCATCATCAAGTCATCTTGGAAAGACACCACTTCCACATGCCATCAACACATGAATTTGTAGATTAAGTTTCCAACATATGATCTTTGAGGGCACACTCAAACCATACCAGGAAATAAAGTTAGCAAAATGACAGCTACAGATGGGTTGACAAAGGTAAGACAAGGGAGTCAGCTCTCTGGTTCTCTCTCCTAAAAGTTCACATGTACTCCTAATGCTCTCACAGGTGACTAAAGTGAACCTATTACTCAGTGCTCTTAGCTCTGTTAATCAGAGCTAGACAATAAATTTCTGGCAAAAAGGATGTAGAATTTTATACAGCCTTGACATGTTAGTTCTTTAACTATAACCAGAAACTCCAACAACAAAGTAAATTATTGAAAGGGTTAAATTATATTCATATTAGTAACCCCAACATTTTTCATAACTGCTTCCTATATAGTTAGAATACTTTAGTCATTCATTAAGAGAAATTATTTTGTGTGTTTATTTTCAAAGCATTACATTACTGGAAAACTATGACACAAGTAATAAGAAAAATATAAATACTCTTTTGAGTAAACAACCATTCAGAATCCCTTGAAAAACAGTCATTATTGAAACTGGAGACTAAGTTCTAAGAAATGAGAATAGATTTATCTAGATGTCAACAGTGGAAAGGAAGAATTACTGAGCACTTAAATGATTCTAAACAAGCTGGAACATATGTCTCAAGGCAGTACATAAACCACATTTGATTTACAAGGCCCAGTGAATGCCACAAGCCTGGGAAAATGCTGCAAGATGCTCTTAATTAGGGGCACTACTCAGATATACATATTATTCTGATGTCTCCTAATATTCTTGCTGATGGTATAATACTGTTTCATGCCTTAACTAAGAATAGTTTATTCAGTAGAAAACTCCCAAACACTTAGTTTTTCCTGTACCAATCTACTACTTCCTAACTGGTCACAACACCTGCATTTTATTTATTTATGTGCAGTTGAGATCTCTATAAAAACAGAGTCTCTAAGCAGATTTATTCCCTTAATACAAGAAAGTTAAAACATAGAATTGAATTATATATCAAGAATGTTTCACAAATTATTTATTATTTGCAGTCTTCATACAAATAGATGAGGATTAGGACTCCAGGTCTCCAGGAAATGTAGTTGATTCTCCAAAATTCTACTCCCCTCCCACACACCAGCTCTCAGTGGAAAAAGCAATTCAGCTATTTCTCGTATGACTACACAGAAACTCTTTTTCACAGTGACCTTCTAAAGACATATCTGAATGGGAGACTTTTCAATCTTTAATTCTACTCATCCTCTCTGTAATATCAAGAATTCGTTAGCACTCCCTGATTTCTTAGATCCCTTTCTCTTTTTGTTCTCTTTCCTTCTTGTTCATTATAATGACTAATCTTTACTATCAACTTGGCAGGCTTGAGAGAGGCATAGAGGGTTAGTATACAAGCATATACCTGTGGATGTTTCTTGGTGGGTCATGGAGGCATGACCTTGGAAACTATAACTGGTCCCCAGCCCCTTCTTCTTGGACACTTCCCCCTGTGCCCTGCTTCTTGGCCACCTTGAAGTAAACAGTTTTTCTCCTTGTCCCCCTTCTGCCATGATGTGTCTGCCTTACAAAGCCAACCACGGACTGAAACCTCTGAAACTGAACTGAAATAAACCTTCATTTTTAAATTGTGGACGTTAGATATTTTGTCCCAGTAATGGGAAAGCTGACCAGTAAAACATAATAAGAAGTAATAATATCTCATATATTGCCATGAATTTTGAAGACTTGAGAATTAGTGCTACATCTCTTAGGTACTTTAAGCAATTACATTAAGAGTGCCAACATTCTCCATGTTACTAAGAATGTAGTTATAGTAGTCATCTGTCACTATTTATTCTATTAATACTAAGAAAAATATTTACTAACAGTGTGATATACTCCAAGTACTGTTCTAATTATGTTGCATATGTGAATTCATGTAACCTCATAAGCAACCCTATAAGGGAGGTTTTAGTATTCTCATTTTACAAATGTAACAAAGGCAAAATTGACAAGCTAAAAAGTTTTAAGGACAAGATTTGGGCTTAGAATTTGGGATTTCAAAATCTATTTTAGTAAATGATACCAATAATATCATAACTATGAGCTCATAATTCCTGTAACATTTAACTTGACTGCAAAGGTGTAATTTTTTTAAAAAAACATCCTATCCATTCAAAGAAATACATGGTTGTCTCTTCTAACATTCAGGAAATGTTCTTTCTTCAGATGTCTATGTGCAGCAAACAGCTAACAAATTGTTATCAAAGGAGAGTAGCCAGTCAAGGTCTTTGACTTCAAATCACTTTTCCCAGACTTGAAAGCCTTCTGCAAAACCTAAAAAATGTCCTTCTAGAGCAAAGGACTTTCTGAACTGTATTTAAAATAAACTTTGGAAAGTAATAAAAAAAGTGAAACACTTTGAGTTGTAGGCAACACCTCATATTATCTTGTATGTCTGTTTCTCCAAATCAATTAAATCACCATTTCCCTTTAGAGATAAAAAGGAACAGAAAAGAGATATCTATTTTAAAAATTACTATAGCAGCATTGAAATCAGAAATATGCTAATAAAAATGCTAGGGTAGATACTGCAACATTGCTACTAATCAGTGATATGAAGACAGTCCCATATAGCAATTTAAGTGAGACAATCTTTGTTGCTTCTTATAGGAATGTGTTTAACCAGAATGAATGCACTGACAATCAGCAGTAACCTTACAGAACTCCTATACAATAGATGATACTGCAAGAGAAACATCATGCTGTTTGGCCATAGGTTTGTAGGAAATAGACATTAAAGCTCTCTGGCCTTTGGGAAACTCTAAGCCATTTTAAGATGTGCTGAGGACCTGAGGAAAAAGATGTGTTGTTGTAGTTTGGACATTTTAAAAAGAGATTATCCAGATAGAGCACACAAACAATTTAACTTACCTTTCAGTGGGCTCTAGGCACTTTGAATGTTCAAATAAAACTAACTAGACTGGTGTTTTAGAAGCATTTAAATTAGAATATATGGCAGGCAGTTGTTGAAAGCCACAAGGCTGTCTCTGTCTCTCACTGGTCAGAAGAGACCTGCACCAGCAGGTGGACAGTAGGTGGTGAGCAAAGGGAGGTGTTTGTGTTGATGGTGGGGGTGGTGAGAAGCTGCTTTAGTGGTTCTGGGTTCTGCATGCAAAAAAAAAAAAAAAAAAAGAAAGTCTGGGAAAGATCAGAATAATGAAGATGGTAATGTGACATAGGTAGTACTTAGCAGTTTTCAAGTCTACTGAGGATAGAGCTGAAATTCAAGTATGATCTATAATACCATATTACAAACCTTGGAGCAAGGCAGGATGACCTCTTTGGATAGAATAGAAAATGAAGATTAAAATAGAGACCTCAGTAAATAGTGCCTCAAAAAGAAGGTAAGACTCAAATTCTGTCAATAGTTGCTATATTCAAATGATCAAATCCCATAGATAATTGGCATGAAAAGACAATTACCTATTACCCACATAGAAGCCCTTCTGATACCTCTTAGATATTGGAGAGAGAAAATAATTCAACTTAAAATATACTTGTTTGAGCAAACACTCTAATACACAGAACCAAGAGTCAAATCTGATATCTTACTACAGTAATTGTTACAGAGAAAATGCTATGCTAGACTGACTGCATAGATATTAGTAGATTGTCAAAGAATTTATATGGCCCTTTAAAACATACTTCATATCACTATTCTCTCCTGTTCCTGAAATATCAACTCAATATTATAAAATATGCTAGAATATATTTGCAAGTAGAGGGACAAAAAGAGGATGGTTTCCATACAGATTTACAAAGACAGAAACAGAGCTTTCACATCTTCTCATTCTGTTCTGATCAACTTGTATGATCAGAGTGAGCTCAGGGCCAGCCTGAACTACAAAGTGAGACCCTGTCTCAAAAAGCAAAAAAAAAAAAAAAAAAAAAAAAAGGTCCAGTGTGACTATCTCTGAATAGTGGAATTACTAATTCTTTAAAAATTACTTTTTATATCACTTTTTCTACTCTTCTCATAATAAAATTCACTTATATAATAAAATAATTTAAAGTGAAATGATACTGGTTGGTATAAATTAGAGTTTAGAACTAGGAATATCCTTTTATACATATATATGTAACACACACATATATAATAACATATATAATTAATGTTACAATGAAATATGTCCATCATGTATTAAAATTCAAGTTTTTAAGCTCACCTTTGTTCCCTTTCCAGTCTGGATCAGATCTTGCATCCTCCTACTTTCTTAGTTACTTAGCCATCTCTCTTGCTTTTACCCATCCCATACAAAATCCAAGGTAATAATTTTTTTAAAGGACTTTTTTTTTTTTGAGACAGGGTCTCACTTTGTAGCTCAGGCTGGCCCTGAGCTCACTATGTAGCCCAGGCAAGCCTTGAACCCAGCAATCCTCCTGTCTCTGCATCCTGAGTGCTGGGATTACAGGCGTGAGCCACCACACCTGAAACTGTGGTATGTGGTATTGATTGCTGGTGGGCGTGAGTCACCACGCCCAGCACTGTATGTGGTTCCCGGGATGGAACTCAGGACCTTGTGCTTGTGAGGCAGGCGCCGGAACCACTGAGCTAAATCTCCAGCCCCTAAGGTAATAATTTATAATGCACTTCTCACTATTTTTTCCATGCTTATATAGTCAAGTAAACATGCCAACACACTGTACATTATTGTAGGCTGTTTAATAAAATCAGATCAATAACATATTGGTCTCTATTGCTGCTTTTTTCACTCAAAAATATCTCATTGATTACCTGCTGAATTAACTGCTACAATTCTAATATATTATTTTAATGACTATGTAATGCCTCATACCATACCATATGTATCATAATTTATTCAGTAATTTCCCTATTAAAGTCTCCAGATTTTATGGCCCTTATGAAAAATGTTGCATTCAATATCATTATGCATGTGTCATTACTCATGATTTTACTTACTTGGGAATAAATCCCAGGGGAGGGAATTTTAAATCACAGAAAATATGTACTTAAAATTATAAAAGATGACAGATTACTTTCCAAAGAGGAAGTGACAATTAACAGTTTCACCAGTCATGCATGAGAATATATTTTTTTCTAGCATTATTGATAGTAATAGTCATTCTCATTACTTTTTTTTTTTTTTTAACTGGGAATAGCACTCTGAACCTCACACCTGCCAGACAGGTGCAGTGCTGCTAACTAAATTCCTGGTCAACTTTTTTTTTTTTTTGAGAGTCAAGTAGGTATAAAACAATAGTTCATTATTCCTTTAACTTTATTTCCCTCTTTAAAAATTCGGGCATCTTTTCATAGTCTTTGTAGTCATTTAGACTGATTCTTTTTTTGAACTGTTCGTTCTGATTGATTACTATGCCTTTTTTTCTGTAGAGGTATTTGGGTTTTCTTTTCCACTTGTAATTGTTCTTCATATATTGTATTTTAACCCTATCCCTATAATTATTGCTAATTTAGTTTGCTAGTTCTATTTGTCTTCTGTACCTATGACTTTATTTCATATTTTGATATGGTTTGTATATTTGTCTTTTATTTGCATAACTCAGGACTTTTGTCTAATTTTAAAGGATTATAAGTGATTAGCCACTGTATTTTCATAGTCCTAATATTATTTCCCAAGGGGGAACATTAACAATAACAAAACAGCTCTTTGTAAGTATATGGCTATTAAAAGAAAATTCCAAACTAACAAGAATGTTTGATCATCTGAGCATAGCAACTGTTGACAGAATTTGGGTCTTATCTTCTTTTTGGTTCTTTTGACTTAAGTTAGATAGAAGATGAGGATAGCAAGATGTTTGACTAAAGTTGTTTGGTATGTTTTCCTCCAAACAAAGGATTAAATGAGGGAAAAGCAACAGCTATTTCACCAGCTGTTCAAGGGAGAGAGTGCCACAGTGCAGTGGGGATGTGGCACAGACACAATAGAACTTGTGATACACTATGACACTATGGCTACATAAAGTGGAGAACTGAACACATAGCATGTACTCTTTTCCATCCTTCCTTCCTTCCTTCCTTCCTTCCTTCCTTCCTTCCTTCCTTCCTTCCTTCCTTCCTTCTCTTTCATTCTTTCTGTCTTTCTCCCTCTCTCCTTCCCTCTTTTTTGTTCGCACATCATCCTCCCTCCCTAGACTTCTGTCTTTGCTATGTCCCAGTTTACAGATGCTTGCATGATACCAAGTTTGAGGATCTATTGTAAAATCACAGGTTTAGTGTTCTCCATCTTGTATTTAGCTGTGCCAAACTCCAGGAACATCAAGAGGAACTAGTCTTCGGGCCGGAGGGTTAGCTCAGTGGTTCCGGCGCCTGCCTCGCAAGTGCAAGGTCCTGAGTTCGATCCCCGGTAACCACATAGAATGCTGGGCGTGGAGACACGCCCACCAACAATCAACACCGCATACCACAACGCCGGACGTGATGGCTCACACCTGTAATCCCAGCACTCGGGAGGCAGAGACTGGAGGATGGCTGAGTCCACGGCGGCTTGCCTGGGCACCATAGTGAGCTCAGGCCCAGCCTGAACTACAAAGTGAGACCATGTCTAAAAAAAAAAAGAGGAGCTAGTCTTCATTCTGTGCTAGGGGTCATGTTCTTATCTATAATTTTAAGCTATTTTATCTCATTCCATATTCATAGTAATTCTAGGAAACTTCAAAAAATGAGGAAACAACCTTCCTTAAGTCAGATAATTCAGCTAAGGTCCCAATGAGGGGAAGAAAGATTAATTTAATCATGAAAGTTATTTCTTTTTTTACATAATGTACAATTCACTTTCTCCTACTCCTCCCAGTCACCCTGAAATAATAGCTGCCATTCTAACACACAATGCTGTTTGAAACTCTGGGCAAACTGACTGGTGCTGCCTGGAGTCCATAGATGTCAGCTGAGTAGATGTCAACTGTTCCACCTAGTGTTCTGTCACAATCCTTCCAGGGACACTGTCTCTATATGGACCCTTCCAAGCTTCATGATATGGTATCCTCCACCCTTTCCCTTCTCATGTGTATCATTCTGCACTATGATGTACCTTTAGAGTCCTGCCTCTCCCAGCCTGGGGGGACCTAAGCAGGACAGATACTAGCCTCTCTTTCCATCAGTGGGCCCAGATTATCCAGTAAATCTTACTGAACTAAACTGGTGTGCACAGTCATTACTGGGTCTGCTGCAAATACCACTGGTGATAATCAAACCTGGGAAGTATAAATCAGTGTGTCTAAAGTAGAAGCTAGCAATGGGCTAGAAAGGACACTTGGAAGATCAAACTTTGAACACTTTATTTGTATTTTTAATTTAATTTAATTTTATTTTATTTTTGAGACAGGGTCTTGCTTTGTTGTTCAGGCTAGCTCTGAGCTCACTATGTAGCCCAGGCAAGCCTCAAACTCAGCAATATTCCTGCCTCTACATCCTGAGTGCTGGGATTAAAGGTCTGAGCCACCATGCCCAGCATTGTGGGGTGTGGTACTGATTACTGGTGGGCATGAATCACCACACCCTGTATCATATAATTGTATGTAGTTACTGGGATCAAACCAGGGACCTTGCGCTTGCTAGGCAGACGGCAGAACCACTGAGCTAAATCTCTGGCCCTGAACACTTTATTTTTATAACAACTTTGTATAAGAGATGGGTTTTACTGTTTAACAAATCAGCGAGGTACCTGTTTTCAATCATAGCAACCTAGGAAATAAGATGTATGAACAATAGACCATCAAGATACAGGAGGTCTGATTCTAAACATGGGGTATGTGTGGGAACTCTAGATGAACTCCTCCCAGATTTTATGAGAGAAATAAAGTACTATCTTCATTTGATGTTTATTTACTTATTGGGCTTAAGCTTCTTCTAAAATACATTTGCATTTACAATAAAAGCATAGAATTTATACATATTTATAGGAGATAATGTGACATTTAATTACATGTATACAATGGGTTATTATCAGATCAGGATAATTGGTATGTCTATATTCAGTCACATATACTGTCTTTGTGCTGGGAAATTCAAAATCCTCTTACTATTTTTAGTTGTCTTACTGTACTTTACATCATAGAAACTATACTATACTGTACTATACTATAGTTATTTCTCCTATCAAATAGTACCTTGCAACTATTAACAATCTTCTCTACATCTGCTCTACCTTCTACCTTTTCCAGACTACCTTACACACTATTCTATTCTGAATATCTTTTCTATCCACTTTTTAGCTTCTTCCCATTCTACTGCAGCTTCTTCAAGTCTGCAAGATTTCCTGGTGACATAATTGTCAAATTATCCTCTCTGGGATCCCTGTCTGCAGCATTGTCTCTCCGAGTTCTAACAATACACAAGCTCTGCTTAAGCCCTTATAGGCTTCAGCACTGTCTATACAATGAAGGTCAAACAAGGTAGACAACATCTTCCAGGCTCTTAGCTGCCTTCTTCTCTTCCACTCCACCACAGAGCACTTGACGCTTTGCATTATGATTATGCCACATAAATGGCTGTTTTTCAGAAAACTCTTCTAAACCTGAAACAGTTGCACCTATCTGTCCTTCCCTTTAGGATTTTGCAATTTTCTAGAAATGAGACTCTTGGGC
>PVIC010035391.1:0-19080 GCA_004025085.1 Thryonomys swinderianus | reverse complement strand
GTAGGACAGCTTTTATAGAGTGGAATATTTCTATAGGAAACTTGGTGTGGGAATGTGATGAGGGGAAGGAATAAATATGATACAGAAAGAAAATAAAAGAGCATGTATAAAGGGGGGAGGAGGGGGGAGTGGGTAGGGATATGGGTAAAAATGAGAATTAACTTGTGGCATATACTGGTACAAATTTCCCAATGTTTTTGAGATGTATATAAATTGTACCAATAAAGAATTCAATAAAAAAATACCTAAAAAAAAAAAGAAACATTACAAAAAAATCCTAGCCATGTATTTTGGTCTCCTATAAGACATTACAAAATCTGTGAGAAAGGAAAGAGAGAACAAAAGACAGAGACAGAGATTTAAGAGGGAGCTGAGTCAGAGAGATCTAAGCTGTTCTGGGGAGCAAAGACAAAGACACCAAGGACATTGAGTGTTTATTCACTCCAAGTGTGGGAAGGAGAGAAACTGGGCAAGCCTCAGGACAACTGCTAATAGCAGTACTGCAAGCAAGAGCACTAGCATATTTTTTTGCAGATGAGAACAAATGGTTAATTCAGAATGGACAAATTTAGTTGACCTTGGCTGGAAGTGAACCCTCCCAAACCCTGCTACGTCACAAACCGAAACTTAAGTCTTGGTAGCAGCCATTAGCAAAGGAGCAATACCAGCCCAACTCTGCTATCTGACATGCCTGTCTCAGTCATGTAAAGCCATGATCCAGTCACCTTCCAAACATATGAGTCTTTTGGGAGACATTTTAGATGTAGACCATAACAAGTGGATCAATTCACTGACAAGACCATAATTTGATAGCATTATTTGGAAGTGATCAAATAGGAGATGGTCCTAGATGAAGGGAGTACATCATGGAATTATGAAGATGAGGACTATATGGTTCCCATCCCCTTTCCTGTACCCATTTCCTTTGGTTTCTGGCTGCTATAAGGTAAGCATCTTTGCCTTACCCTTCCACGATAATGTTTCTGCTTCCCTCCAAGCCTAAAAGCAATAGACTAAGCCAACTGTGAACTGAAACCTTTGTTACTGTGGGCTAAAATAAATTTCTCTTCCTTTAAATTGGTTTATTCAGCAGTGAAACGTGTAATGTTTACTAACACAGTAAGGGAAGTAACTAGTCACATGTCATTTATCATCCAATAAGCTAACCCAGAATCTGTCAGGGTGGTCACAGGACAGGTTAAAACATATAAAACAAAATTAAAACAAAAACAGCAAGCACTAATGCCCAAGTGTCTTTAAATCTCTACTTATATTATTGTTGTTGTTTTTCCAATTGCCAAACTAAGTAACACAGTTAAGGCTAAGGCTGGAATCAAGATGGAAAGGGAATGCCTAAAGATATAAATAGGGGGCTGGAGATTTAGCTCAGTGGTTCTAGTGCCTGCCTCGCAAGCGCAAGGTCCTGAGTTTGATCCCGGTAACCACATATAATGCTGGGCATGGTGACTCACGTCCCCCAGCAATCAATACCACATACCACAGTGCCGGGTAGTTTCAGGCTTGCCTGGGCTACATAGTGAGCTCAGGGCCAGCCTGAACTACAAATCGAGACCCTGTCTCAAAAAAAAGATATAAATAGGGAAGAGGATGTTTGCTGATATTTTTGAAGAACCTACCAGTTATGAGGCTGCTTGGTTATTTATTTCTTCACTGTAGTACTGGGGACTGGTGATAGGGATTGAACCTACGGTTATACATACTAGTAAATTGCTATACCTTTAAGGTACACCTCTGGCCCAAATTCTTTTTTTTTTTTTTCTTGTCAATCTTTTCAGATTTTTATTTTTATCAGTTACAATTTCTCAATTTCTGCTTGCAGATTCTGAATTTAGAGTTATATTTAGAAAGCCCTTTTCCCAGTCTGAGTTTATGAATATAATTACCATTTTCATATAGTACCACATTGGCTTTATTTATTATATGTAAACTTTGACTGACTTGAAATTTATCCTTACATTTACTCCATCTTTTTATGTTTATAGTCTTTTTTTCTTTGGTACTAGGGATTGAACCAAGCCTCCTTCGTGGTAGACAATCATTCTGCTCCTGAGCTACAGCTCTATCTTTACATGTATATTCTTAACTAAAGCATAATTCTTCTTTATTCAAAATGTTGCTGTATCAGTCATTATAGACAAGATTATGTCCAATAACAAACAACTCCGAAATCTGTGAGACTTTTAACAAGAAAGGTTTTCTTTCCAAACTCATGTTACATACCTATTATGATTTCAGATAAACTCTTTCCACATCAACTTCATTCCAAGATCCAAGCTGATGAGTCATTTTCCATCTACAAGTGTTTTGCCTAGAAAAGTGAAAGATTATGATCAAATGCATATGGCCTCTTACTCCTTCCTCTCAGAAGGAATAGGTGCCCTTCACACACAAATTTCATTGGCTAATACCAGTCACATGATCAACTCTGGTATTATAAGGTAGGGAAGTATAACTCTACCCTGAAGGACAGGAAATATTGGGAACAGCACTTCAATTATTGATCATTGTCCTTTCTATTGCTGAGCAGTTTTGGGGAAAGACACAAACAGTCAAAAGGAAGGAAGAGAATCTCAACAATTCAGACAGGCCAGCACATTGTGCCAGGCATACGTTTGTGAGGTATCAGATCCATATGAGCCCCACATCTGGCCTTTCTTCCACAGATCTTGCATCTTCTTGGAGTGGAGGGTATCTGAGTAATCTGAGGCTGCAGAATGCAGAAAGGGAGGAAAAGTGGACCTCATCTAGTGGACTCAGTGAGGCTGAGCTCTGCTCCAATGTCACGGTCAATTCAGGCTGCCATCACGCAGCATAAACTGAGCAGCCAAAACAAGATGTTCTGGAACCTGGAGGTCTGAGTCTGGGGTGCAAGCTTGAGTAGGTCCTGACGTGGTTCCTCTTCTGAGAGGCAGACTGTTGAATTTTGCCTTTCCTCATATGACAAAAAGAGAGTAGAGGAGCTCTCTAGGGTCCTTATACAAGGATACTACTCTCATTCCCAGTGATGTCCCAAAGGGACTCACACCCTAGTACCATCACATTGAGTGCCATGACATCATCTGGATGAATCCTAAATCCAGTGTGACTGACATCTTTTAAAAAGACTAGGACACAAAAATAGCTACATATGGCAGGAAGATGAGGTAAAAAGCTGTGGGGGTGGGGAGAGATGGCAATATATAAGCCAGAGAAAAGTCTGAAGCAGATTCGTCCACCAAAGCCCTCAAATGGAGCAAGCCTTCTAATATCTTGATTTTGGACTTCTAGTCTCCAGAACTATACATCAATAACTGTTTGCTATTTAAATCAGCTGTTTTGTGGTACCTTATTACAGCAGCCTTAGCACACTAAAAATTGTAGTGACTATCTACAATTGTTTGGAGGGGATAACAGACTGTTATTTTAACAGGATTTCTGGAACTACATTTACAGTACCAGAAAAGTGACCTGTAATCAAATAGTGATGTCTTTCATGAATATGGGGTAGGTATAGTATTGAATTTAGAGCCACATGACCAGGGATTGAACTCAGGCTTTGAAACATTTTGACTTAGTGATTATAATAGGGTTAGACAAATTCACAAACCGGTGAACCTGTGGACAAG
The DNA here is from genome assembly GCA_004025085.1 of Thryonomys swinderianus. Taxonomy (NCBI): domain Eukaryota; kingdom Metazoa; phylum Chordata; class Mammalia; order Rodentia; family Thryonomyidae; genus Thryonomys; species Thryonomys swinderianus. Next base: position 15,454 of record PVIC010035391.1, on the reverse strand, counting down.
GCCACCAAACTTTATCTGAGGGTTTTTGACTAAAGGAGAAAGGAGTCAAGGTGGAAAGGGGCCAAGAAATCATCTCAAATACTGATCCCCAGCCTGGCCAGTGATGGAGTCCTCATTCCTTCCCTAAGAGGAAAACCACTAGTAACTACTAGTAATAAATCAAATTCTCAGATAAAAGAGCTCCTTACTTTTTGTTAGGCCCTTTGGAGTTTGCTGTCTGCTCTTCTCAGCTCTGCTGAGCATATTAAGACCTTTTCCCTAAATACAGTTGACAACAATTAATTAAGTATTTCACAATAGCCAATAGAATTTTGAATATGTGACATAAATAAATGATATATGTCAAATACCTTGATCTAATCTTTACATGCTACATACACATACTGAAATATTCTGCTGCACTTTATAAAAATGTAAATTAGTATGTGTCAATTAAAAGTAAATGTACACTTTAAAGTACCACTTGTAATACAGCAGAATATTATCACATTCCATAACCTTATTGAGCAAAAGATATTTTTAGGCCTTAGGTTGTACTTGTGTATAGCAGGAAATCTAAAATATTGATGAAAAGGTAGCGATACAGTGTGATATTTACCTTTGACAGGTGAGGTTACCTTTTTACTGCTTTCTTCCAGGCAGATTTTATAACAAAGTTGGGGTGTTTTTTAAACTCTGAGGCATCAATGTGCATGCCTGTGAAATGTGTGAGCATTCATGTATGTGTGTGTGTGATGCCTTAGTACAGTGGGTGCTCTATGGGATACCATTTCAGCCTGGAAGGTAGCTAGCTAACAGATTAGAGTTGACTTAGGAGTCTCCACCACAGTTAGTGCAATGACATCAGAAGTAGCTGTAGAAGCAATGGCCATTGAAGAGAAATACGGAGCAGAGTAAGGGCAAACGGCAGTTTATCAGTCACTTGTTGCTTATGTAACAAATCACACCAAAATATAGTGGGTTAAACCAACAATAGTTTTATTTTTTCATGATTATGTAGGTCAGTCCTTCTGGCTGGTCCCCACTGCGTGATTCTTCCTCTTGCCTAAGATCACTCATGTGTCAGCTCACAGGTTGGCCAGGGGCTCGCGGGTCCAATTAGCTCCACTTGCTCATCTTCGTTCATCTTTTACACATGATGGTAGAAGATTCCTCACGGCCAGAGAGAACATGCCCAAGTGCACAAGCACTTTTCAAACCGCTGCTTGTGTCATCTTTGTCGTTGTTCCAGGAGCAAAATGTAATGTTCTAAGCCCAGTTAGTGGGAGCAGATGAATTTATACAGTCTATAAATTCATCAGTACAAGAAGCATGATTCCTCGGGGCTTTTAGTGGAAGATCCTCTACAGTTTGCTTTTCTAAGAAACTTCATATTATGTCCCAAGACTTCCAAGTGTCAGACATGCAGGTGGGCTATAGAAATTAGGTTTAAAAGCTGATGAAATCTTTAGCTGTGTTAATATAACCCTGTTTATACAAACAGGCACATAAGAGCTAAGGAAATCAGATTAATTGATGCTTCAAATCCCTTAATCTCTAACACTTAGTTTCCCATTTGTACAACTTCCTTTACTGAACTTCCTTCGTGGTTATAGTTGAGGATCAATGTCTTGTGAAAAGTGTAAAACCCCACAAAGCCAGGGTGTGCTGTGATTCGGTAAATTTTCATCCTGGTGACCCAGAAAATACACAGATATAAAGTGAGAAAATAAAGCCTCCAACTGACAGGACTGTTTCAATACCATATGTTTTATTTTAAATTCATGAGAGGATCTTTTGACCCTAGATACATTACATTTCTCCCTCTCTCTCTCTCTCTCTCTCTCTCTCTCTCTCTGCCCAAGATTCACAAGGAGAAAACAAATTGTGTTTGCTTTACACATCTGCTTTATCTTTTGTCCAATTTTAAAATGCTGCTCTATTTCAAATGCAACTTGTTCTTTCTGCCTCTAATAGTGTCAATCCAGTTTACAAGCCATCATTTCCAGAATGTGCAGGATTGATTACACCTCCATTCAATCCCTGCTTGCCCATCAGTCAAGCATTACTGAAATCTTGTTATGTCTGGGTTAGTGCAAGGACTGGGTGACAAAAGAATGAATAAGGCATAGTTTTTGTCCTCCGGGACCTCATGGACTAGCAATGAGATATGCATACACAGGAAATAGTATTGTGTTCTGAGAAAGAAAAATGCACATTTATTTAATAAACATTCACTTGGTGCCTGCAATATGCTGGTATAAAATACAAAGGTGGATAAGACATCTTTTCTATTGCTAAGGGTCATCTGGTAAAGGAAACAGACAAGTCAGAAGTCACAATTCACCATGAGGTTTGCATAGCAGCCCACAGGATGGCTCCTGAGATGGAATGGTTGGAAATTTTTTTCCATAGATACATATAAAGCAGGAAAGGGGAGGATAGATTTCAGGTGGAAAGTACAGTATACATAAGGAAGAGTGGTTTGAGAAAGCATGACTTTTAGAGACATCCAAAGGAGTCCAGCATGATGTGCTCTCCACAGTAAGAAAGAAAGACGAGAGAAAAATCAGGAGAGGCAGGTAGAGGGCAGACTAAGGGCAGGAAGTAGATTCCTCAGGTTTGCATTTTAAGAAGATCATTCCAGCAGAAGAGAGTGAAATGTTACCTACAGAGGCAGCAGAGAAGCAGGACAACAAAACTAATATGTAATTTTAATAATTTCAATGTAATAATTTAGTTCAGCCAGAAAATAATGAGAGATTGAATTTCAGCATAGCATTTCAGCCAGAAGGGAAAGATTTAGAGGCATATAGGAGTGGTATGGGATGAATCATATTGCAAAAATTCATGCACTGAAGTATTACCCCCGACTACCTCAGAATGGGAGCTACCTAGACATATGGTCTTAGAAGAAGGAGTTGAGTTAAAATGAAGTCACAAGGGTGGCCCTAGTTTAATACGACTGGCATTCCTATAGGAAGAGGAGATTAGGGCACAATCATGCACAAAAGGAAGACCCTGCAAAACAAAAAAGACACAGGGAAAATACAGCCATCTACAAGCCAGGGAGAGAGGCCTTGAGAAACCAAGCCTGCTGATACCTTGGTCTCTGACTTGTAGCTCCAGAAATCTGCGAGTAAATTTCTGTTATTTATAGGCCACAACTCTGTGGTATTTTGCCACAGCAGCCCTAGGCAACTAATCAAGGAGGAAGAGTCAGAAGGTGGTGAAATGAGATGAAGAGGGCAAAAGAGGAGGATATATAGGGCAATTCTACGGTTTCTAACTCATGCAATCTAGTGTTGGGGCTCAAAGAATCATTCTCTAAAGAGAGACTGTGTGGGGGTATACTAAGCCTTTGGCCTAAAAGACAGATTAGACTGCTTCTACCTACCCAAGCGTAAAGAATTCTAGAATTCTCTTATCCGCATGAAGAATAGACTACAAACGGAACACAGTCCTCCCTCACCCTAAAATCCCATGGTCTATCTCAGAAAAGAAGACTAAGGAACATAACCATATCTGGACAGATTTCCCATACAGTATAACGTCTTTCCTTTGGGGCACATTCAAGTTCCAAAGAGATTATCTTTCAGGTTAATTAGTCCCCTAATAAGTACTTACAGGCCCTCTGCGAGTATTCTCCAGTGGGTCGTTGCTGTGGTTTTCTCCTTTGGCATCTTAATAAATCTGAGTATTTTCTCTTTTTTAATCTTCGTCAGTTTATTCCTGTGAGCCCTCAAAGGACAGAGAGGAAATTCCCCTCTGCCCACACAGCAGGAAGTGATGCTGCTGTGTTGGGGGGGGGGGGCGGGCGGTAAGAACACTGGATGGCTGAGACGCTTTCCCGTTGCGTGGTCCTTGAAGGACAGACAAGTAGTGAGATCTGCCAGGTCAGCTATGTGGAGCTGGATGAGCCGGGGTTTCTGATGCGAGGACGTCCACACAGGGCAGGGGAAGCAGAGCAGTGCCGAGATCACCTAAGGGATATGCGTGCTGTGAGAAGACGGGGCAGAAGAAGCCAGAGCTGCGGGGAAGCCCTTCGCTTGTGGAAAAGGAGAAGAAAAGCAACCCGGGCACACGTCGGAGTGGAGAACCGTTGAAGGAGGCCTCAGAGGCGTGTGTCAAGAGTCGAGGGGGCTATTCAGGTTTTGGCGGCAGAAGCTCAGTATCGTCTGTCTGGCTTTTCAGACGCGGAAGGATACTCTTCAGCTTTATAGTCTTTTCAAATGACGCCTGGCCTTGTGGCTGACGTTGTCTTTTTACCTCCGCCTGATAGCTGCTGCTCATTGGCCATTTTCTCTGTCACCCAGAATTCTCTGAGGGGTTGTCGAGTTTTTCTTCCAGGCCTCTCCTTGGATCTTCCGCTAAGGGATGCCAGATGGCTAGAGGAGGGGGTTGAGGTGAGGCTCTTCTTTTTAGGGCTCGTTGAGGGGCTGAGCGGAAACCCTGTGACCTTAGTCGAAATGTATAGGAAGCATGGACATCCTTGTTCAGCTTCCCCAAGCCTAGGAAGGATCTCGTCTTCATGGCTGTTTCATGGTTAGAGGGAGTTGTTCTCCACTTACTTTGGGAAAAGGGAAGCACATGGGCCCCTCCCCAAATCTACCAATCCAGCGAGGGTGCCTAGAGGAGACAAGAGTGATTTTCCCCAAGGCTGGTCAGAATTTGGACCAAGCTTTATTTGACTATAAAGATCTTCCCGCTGTGAAATTGCCCTCTTCCTGCTTACTGTCTTACCACGCAGTCCTCCTTCCTTCAGCTTCACTCTACCGTGGTTCCCAGTGCTGGAGTAACTCTGTGGAAGGCTGAGATCCATCACTTTCCCTGCAAACAGTCAGCCCGCGGTCACTAACATTTCCTATCCAAGAATGGAGGGAATGGGCCAGAGATTTAGTTCAGTGGTTTCCGTGCCTGCCTCGCAAGCGCAAGGTCCTGAGTTCGATCCCGGTAACCACAAAATGCTGGACATGGTGACTCACGCCCACCAGCCATCAATACCACATACCACAGTGCCGGGCATGGTGGCTCACGCCTGTCATCCCAGCACTCGGAAGGCAGAGACAGGAGGATTGCTGAGTTCGAGCCTTGCCTGGGCTACATAGTGAGTTCAGGGCCAGACTGAACTACAAAGCGAGACCCTGTCTCAAAAAAAAAAAAAAAAAAGAAAGAAAGAAAGAAAGAAGAATGGAGGGAATGATGCAGGGTTAGCAAGTCTTGCACCTGAAGAAGCATCCTGTCTAGCTGGGAATCTGGATGCTTCATACAGTTTAGAGATCATGTTTGCTAACTCCATCCCCATCAATAGCCGTAGTCCTAAATCATGTACATTTGGAATATTTTGTTATCTCAAAACAAAATTAAGAGAAGGGAAAAGCAGGCCTCCTCACTCTCTCACTGCAGTGAAACTAGAACAGATTGCTCTGCTCTGATGGGCACTCTCACTCTTAAGTGACAAGTTCAGTGCTCTGGTCACTTCACCCCGTGGCCTTTCTGAAGTCCTTCAGCATGAATCACCTCCACAAGAGACCCCACTAGGGCTGACTCAGCCTCTGCCGAGTGTCAGGTACCAGGAGGGAGGGAGGCTTCCCGGCAGTGAGCTGCCGCGGTGCTTCCTTGTTTTGAGATTAAATCTCCCTCTTTAGCGCTCCCTTTCACAGTGAGGAGGAAAAGGCCTGTGCTGAATACAGGCTAAAGCAAGAGCCTGGGAAGCTTCTCCCCCTCCCTGCCTCACCAGCAGGTCAGGGCTTAGACAGGAGCTCGGGCCTTTGCCTCACTGGCTGGCTGGACGCGGGCAGCCACAGGCAACTCTGCAGAGCAGGGCTGTTTCCTCATACCTGTGCCAGCCAACTGCAGCTGCGTACACCCCTCCCAGCCTGCGCTATTTAAGATGAGCACACTGGGGTTTACTGTGAGTCACATCACTCAAAGGCCAGGCTCTCAGGAGCACACGGCAGCTCCACACAGGCCAGCTCCCGGTCCCTGCTGTGGGAAGGACTCTTTCCCCTCGCCATGGCTTCCCTGGGGCAGATCATCTTCTGGAGGTAGCGTACTCTTCTCTCTATCCTTGGGGTTAAGGACAAGGGTGAGGCCTTTTAGGGATCTGGAGAAGGCCCCACTTGTGCCCTTCTGACCCAGCACTGGGCGGTGAGAGTCACAGCAGACAGAAAGCTCGGTGGACTCACCATCACACCCCAGCCAGCTGAGGCACCCGGTCAGGGACAGGGCAGTGTCTGGAGCTGCTCTGCATGGAAGGCTGACACCTGCTGGGGGAGGATTGGACTGAAGAGAGCACGGTGCGCCAGGCTAGGGGCTCCACGGAGTTGGAAGACGCTAAGTACTTGGGGGCCTGAGCGGCCACTGGGCAGTGGGGAAGCCTCTGTGGGGCGCTCCAGGGGGAGCAGGAGCATGTATTGTGACTCTTCTGGGACTGCGCATTCCCCGTACTCCCGAGTCATTCACCCCCAAAGCGCTCACCTCCCCAGCTCCAGGATGGGGTCCCTAGTTTTCCTGGGAGCTATTTGACAGAGACCCTGGGAGTTGCTGTTGCTGCTGCTGCTGCTATTGCTGCTGCTGCTGCAGCTTAAACTTCTCAGAAAGGAGAGAAGCAAAGCCCTCACCTCCCTTTTGCTCCTCTCACTTAGTTGAGTTCTAGCTGCCTTTTCCCCTTCAGGGTATCATTTACCTTTCTGAAAAGGAAGCGATGCAAAATGAAGGGTTCTTCTTAAAATGGTGGGGGAGTCAGTGTCAGCCACAGCTCGTTAAGGTGTTAGAAGACGTACTTACTGGTTCCAGGTTTGTCTGTTTCGGCGAGATCTATTTCTAGTGTTTATTTCAATGAGAAGAAGACAAGGAAAAAAGGGAGGGAAGGAGAGAAGGAAGGACAGGAATCCAGAGGAACAGTGAAAAGTTTGCAAAGAGCCTCCTCACTGGTGTTGAGCTGAAACCACCAATCCTGCAGTGGCAGGGACCAGGTGGGAGCAGCAGGGCACCCAGGCAGCACCCCTCTTCCTGCGCTGGCCCCTGGACGGTGGGCTTTCACCCGCACTGTTCTTCCCAGAAGAATCCCCTCAAGACGCACCTGCCTCTCTCTGAGGTGTTAACGTTTTGCAAGCTCATACTGGGTGCCGTCTAACAGTAGGGCCTTCAAGTCTCATCCCAACTCCTTGTGAAGGCTCAGTGTCACCTGAGAGGAAGTGTGGCGTTTGCTCAAGGCCTCAGTCCACGTGTAAAGGGCTTTTACCCCAGTCGATCCCACGCTGAAGGCCCAGCGCTCTGCCCTGTGCCTCCACTGCCCCAGTCCCCTCCCCTCCTTCTTCCAGCTTGGTCCCATGGATGGGAAACGTGCAGTAAGTGACTCTGCTGTTCCAAGGACAGCGTGAGCTTTCTAATAACACATTACAACCAGCTTGACTGGTTTTGCTGGTGGAGTAGCAAAAGGTGGGCGTTCAAAATGAGAATCCCCCACCCTGTAAAGACCCACCAGAATCAACAGGCTCCTCTTGTTGGCCCCACTTGCATGGTTAGCATCCACGCTCCAGGTGCAAAAGCAGGAACAGGCTGCAGGGGTGGCAGATTCTTTGTGCAAAGCAGTCACCAGGAAGAGGGAAATGGGCAGCTTTGTTGGTAAGCAGTGTCATCCTGCTTTTCTTAGGGGCTGAAATGGAGCTCACTGGGGGCACTCGGTGTCCTCTCTCGGCCTTAACAAACGTTTTCCCTTTGCCATAATTTTATTAATTCATAATAGTGTATCTTTTTGAGGTGCTCAAGGCTACCACGATAGCTTAAGAGTCTGCCATCTTCTGCAGACGTAGTGACTTATTCCTTTAACAATTACCAAAAAGCTCAGTATCTTCACATATTACAGAATGCTGTTCAAGATATGCAGATTCTACCATCCCCACCCTCCTTGGCATATTTAAAGACTTGTGTAATCCAGGCCTCTCCACCCCCCTTTCCATCATGGTTATTAGTGCCAGCAGCATTCATTCAAGGAACGTTTGTTGAGTGCTTCTTGGAATCCAAGAGTAGAAAATTAAACTCCCTGATCTCAGGGGGTTAAATTCCAATCAACAATATTCACAGAGTATCCATTCTGTATGGAGTATTGTCTTAGGCCCCAAGGCAAATGTGACTGAAAGGATAATGTTACAGCCAAGTAGGGGAGAATGATCCCCAAACAGATCTTTCCGATGTGCATTCAAAAGTAAGATAACGGGCACAAGGTGCAGTGGCACCGCTGTCTTACCCAAGGCTTCAGGGATGTTCCCTGAGCCAGCAAGACTGCAAACTCCTTTCTGCTGTCAGCACGTGAAGTCGGAGGCAGACAGTCCTGAGAGATGAGGCTGAGATCACCCCAGATCATGTGGGCTTTACATGTCGGGGGTGATGAAGAGCCCCTGAAAGCTCCTGAGCATGGGAATCTAAGCGGATTTCATCTTGGGTGAACAGGAGGCCAACGCAAGGAGACCAGATAGAAATGGACTCAGCCAGAGATGTATGGATGATAAGGACCGGAAATGCAGATCCAAAGGAGGGGAACAGATTCAAGAAATATTCAGAGTTTAACTTGGTGATAGGTTATAAAGGACTGCAGGGGAGGTAGAGTGGTGCAGAGTTGGAGCGGATAAGCAAAGGGAAGGTGGAGCCTGGGCTGATTCTGTTTCTGGATGGGGCAAAGTGAATAGAGGGAGAGGGAAGGGTGGTCTGAAGTCTCCAATAACAATGTGACCGTTGAATACCTGCCCAGAGAATGAAGCAAGCATCTTTTTAGGAGGAAGGTGGACAAAACAGAAAATAAGAAAGACTTGAACGAGGTGTCTCAGGGAGCTTTCCTCTCTATTGGTCACCCATCCCCTGTTTTCAAGCTTGTGTCTGGCTCGGACATCCCCAAATTAAATGGTGAGAAATGCTTATCTGGGCCTAACCTGAGGAGATCGAAGCACAGGTGATGTGGACACTCATTTAGATGAAACACGTTGGGTTCAACTTAGAGTCTCTCTTAGCCTATGGAGACTAAGACTTCGGGGCAATGAACATGACAGGAATTCAGAAAGATGGAATAAACTAAATGAGATACTTAAATCACTGGCACCTTTGTTCCTGTCCCCTCAAGAGAATATTATCTATTGGTCACAAAGTGCTTCTTCATCTTTACTGGCTGTGACATTCAGCTTAAATGCCACTTCCTCTCTGAAGTCTTCCTAACTGCCATTAATTGTGCATCTGCAGGTTCGTAGTCGCGCTCGCTTGTGAACTCTGCTACTGACGTGCATCTGTTTCTCTCTCCATGGTGAGGCCCCTGGGGTTCTGGCCTTCACCTGTCTCCCTGCTGTCAGAAAGAAAGGTAGTCCTGCCGCCATGCACCAGGACTCTAGGTTCACATCCTCGCACCATCATGAATGCTTTATGAGCTTCAGTTTCCTTACCTATAAAATGTGGCTGATCATAGCACATGAACACCAGGGTTTGTGAGTGACTGAGTTGATTACATGTCTGACAATTCTAAAAAAAACAAAACAAAACAAAACAAAAACTGTACAGACATTAGCTCTTGCTGGCATCTTTATTTGAAAGTCTTTCTATGATGACTGCTACATGGCTGGCTCTCCGTAAAATGCAACTTCAATTCCAGGATCCCACCAGCTCTTCTGTTCCTGGCATGAATGTTCCAGTGAGGGCACAGAGTAGATTGCCACGGGGGTGTCTAATACAGTTAACGCTAACTACTTAATGCCCAGGACAGTTTCCACTGAGTTCTCCAGATTCTTGTTCTGAAAAAAATCAAGTCCACCCCACCTTTGTTTTTCTTTCCTATGAAAATCTGAGACTTGATCATAGTCTAGGCTCGAGGCCGGCACAGTTGAGATTCTTTGCGAAAGGCCTCCCTCTGCCAGCACCCAGCACCAAAGGGCAGTGCTGAAGAGCATCAAGGAGATGAGGTGAGCCTGGGGGCCCTTTGGTGCATAGCAGAGTATCTAGGGCTTCTGAAGAGGCCCTGCAGACACCAAAATCAAAAGCCTTCAGGGTGCGGTTGAGCTGTGGGACTATGATCAGACATTCAGTAGTGGTTAATGATTCAGCTGCCTCACACTCCTAATTATCCATTTCATAGATGCAAATATGAAGCTAAATAATTTGCTCAGTGCTTCCCAGCCAGTCAGTGGCAGGAGCCGAAAAGTTCCTACCTAGTCCTTTATACTTAAAAAAAAAAAACTTTCTAAGCAGTTCTGCATCATCTCTTGCCATTTAAAGCAGAATTGAGCTCATCACTAGCAGAAATTCCCTTCCTCAGTGACCAGTCACTGCCACAGCCAGAGTTCCTAGCTGTCTGAGGGCAGAGCCATCCCCAGAGTAGACTAGCGCCTGTGGACAGTGGACAGTGGACATGAGTGAGCGCATCAGGAAGGATTAAAGGACTGAAATTAGTAATACATGTTCAGAGCTCAGAATTCCAGAAAGTCAGCATATCCTCTCTTTTCATCAAGGAGATAATCAGAATAAAGCATGCAGCTTGCCCAAGAGTCACAAAAGAGAAAGAAATGGTACAAAAAAGAAAGAACGGTATAACAGTGTTTTTTAAATAATCCTAAATCGTTCAAGACCTCAGCCATAAACTATGTTGGACCCCAGCAAAGCATATGTTACCAAATATCAAAGATCCTCAAATATGAGAGATTAAGGCTTCAAACTTGTTTACCTCTCACATATGAAGAAATAGAAACAAGGTGGATATGAGAATTAGTCTTATCAGCATATGAAGCCCATCTTACAGCTTCCTGGCTGTGGGACCTCAGTAAGTTACTTAACAACTCCATTTCTCCCTCAGTAATTGGATGTTAACAATCATATGTAGCTATTAGGGTTGTTGCAAAGACCAACTGAATTAGTCCATGTGAAAAGCTCAGAGCAGCTTCATGCACATATTCAGCACTTTGTGTTAATTACTGTTATTGAATTATTTCCTCCCCCAAAGTTCTAGAGAATAATAAACAGACATAGAGGAAGGGAGAGGATCTGAGATACTTTCTAGTCTCTGTCCTGTGAGATATGGGGAAATCCTCTGCCCCCCCCCAGGTGAACTCAAAGATCCTCACCTGTACAAACACTGACCTCACACCTCAAAGTGTGCTCTCCTATCCAGTGGCACCAGTATCATCCGGGAACTGTTACAAGTACAGATTCTCAGGCCTCTCTAGATCTACTGAATCAGAACTCTAGGGGTGGACCCAGCAACCTGTACATGGCTGAGATGCCTACTGAAGTTCAAGAAAGACTGTACCAGCAGTCTCCTGGGTCCTGGGTCCCTCACATACAGAGATTAAATCTAGAAATATGTAAATTTCTCACTCCACATTTTTTTTTTTGAGACAGGGTCTCACTTTGTAGTTCAGGCTGGCCCTGAGCTCATTATGTAACCCAGGCAACACTTGAACTCAAAACCATTTTCCTACCTCTGCCTCCTGAGTGCTGGGATTATAGGCGCAAGCCACCACGCTAAGCATTGTGGTGTGTGGTACTGATTACGGGTGGGTATGAGTCACCACACCGGTATTGTTGTATGTGGTTACTGGGGATCGAACCAAGGACCTTGGGCTTGCTAGGCAGATGCTGGAACCACTGAGCTAAATCTCCAGCCCTCGCTCCACATTCTTTAAGAAATGTTTTAGAGAGCAATGGATAAGTCTTGAAAAACGGGAAAAAAAATATGAAGGTAATACAGGTAAGATTCCCAAATTATATTTCTTGTTATATTAGCTTTCCACAATCCAAACCATCTGCCTGGAATATCCCAGATTTACTATTTCACCACTTCCAAATGTATTTTTACTACTCCAAGCACAGCAGTAACAGAAGAAAGACAGTTTTCCTTTTTTCTTTTTCTGCAGATTTAGACTAAAAAATTTCATGGAATAAAAGCCATGAAAGAATGGAGAGACAGAGAGAGCATCCACAATACGTAGGTGTATTGAATTATCTCTTACTTCCTTGTCTGGCCTCTTTGCTGTGTTTTCCTGGCACTGTCCACTCCCAGAATGGCCATTCCACACCTCTCTTCTCCCTTCACTCTTTTTTTTTTTTTTTTTTGGAGACAGGGTCTCACTTTATAGTTCAGGCTGGCCCTGAGCTCACTATGTAGCCCAGGCAAGCCTCGAACTCAGCAATCCTGTCTCTGCCTCCCGAGTGCTGGGATGACAGGCGTGAGCCACCACGCCCGGCTTCTTCTCCCTTCAATCTTATAAATACCCACCCCTTCTCGCCATCCAGGTCTCAGCTAATTATCTTGCTACATCCTTCACCGAGAAAATAAAACCCAGCCACCAGGTACTCCTTCGTCTTTTTATTGTCCACCTCCCCGTGGGCTCCTTGGTGACCTTCTCTGCTCCTTCTCTGGGTCCCGAGGACTCGCCCAATTCCTACCAAAGGTCAACCCCTCCGTGCCTTGGAATGAAACCAATGGCTAGCTCGCAAATACCTCCTCCAGGTGCCGGCCTCGGCCTCCCTTCTCCTCTACTACCTCAGGCAGCATGCAACCATGTGTCAGTATTTTCAGTATAAACAAAGAAAGAACTCTCTCAGCCTTATAATCACTCCAGCTACCCAGCCTTTCTCCTTTCGCCCCTCCTCAGCAAACTGGTTCCAGGAGTTGTCTGCAGTGATGGATCTCAGTGGTTTCCCTTTGTTGCAGGGGTGTCAAAGTGACAGTTTCTAGCTCAGAGTGGAGCCACACTGCCTGAGTCCATCCAGTCCCAGCTCTGCTACTTTCTAGCTGTGTGACTTTGGGCAAACTATTTAACCTCTCTGCTTCTGGGTGCTTCATCCATAAAGTGGAGGCAACATTAGAATCTATACCACAAGACTGTTGTAGGAGTTATGTAAATTAGGATACAGAAAGCATTCCGCAGGCACTTATTCTGAGCAACCTGTTCTATTATTTTTTCATCTCAACTAACTCACTGCCTTTTGTATTTTGTCCCCACTAAACTAACATATTGCGACTATCAGTGCCTCTAAATCATTTCCATTTCCATCACCAAATCGAGTGTTTACTTCTCTATTGTTATCGTACTTGACTCGGCAATATTCAGTACAGATGTTCCTAGTACCTCCCTGAAATCCTTTCTTCTCTTGGCTTCCATGACACTCTCCTTCCCCTGGGCCTGTGACACCTGTCCCAGCTTTCAGAGGTGGCCTGTTTCTCTACGCGTGGTCTGGTGGTAGCCGTTGTCCTCCTGGGCCCCACACAACTGCAAACCGCCATGCTCTCCAGCCAGAGAACCTGCCTCTGGGACAAGGACATGTCCTTCTGTTGTTTCCCAGTATATGACAATGGACTCATTTTGCCAAAAGGCTTCAGAGTCCAGAAATAGAATGCAGTGGAATAGGGGCAATTATCCTTTAAAGAGGCTGCCATAAGCTTAATAAAGTCCTATGAGATATGACAGAATAAGTCATGTAAATAGCAAGCACTGCACAGGAGGGAGATGTTTCTAGACTCCAGAGGAGCCCCCAGACAGGCGCCCTGAAAGCTTGAGAGAAAGGTCCTGATGGAATGCTCTGTGGCAAGATGAAGAGAAACAAGAATTACTCCAGCCTACAGGCTGCTCTTCGACTTTAACTTCTACTTATCCAGGGAATCTGTTTCCTGTGACCCTCTTCTTTCATGAGAGGCCAACCCTTGGTGATTCTTTTTGCAGTTAGAAAAGAAGCCTGATGAGAAAGTCATGGTGCCATTCTACTGGCCTTGGGTAAGAGGATCTTTGTCTAATAACCTTAATATAAGGTCAAGAAAATTCAGCAAAAGCCAACCCATTTTCTAGCCTTTTGCTGTAGTCAGCTTGGTCTTAGGGCTGGCTGTGGGTGCTTCCCTGTAGAGCAGGGCTCACTCTTGCGTATTTATCCCTGCAAGTGTGTGAGGAATGTTCGGGATGGTCTTACAAATTGCTGCTGGCCCAGAATATAGGAACAAGCTGCCTTTGGAAACAGGATAGAGGTTATGAGGGGAGGGATGACAAGACCCCATGACATCTCTTACACAGAAGAACATCCACTGATCCCTGGGGAGAAATGGGTGTTCTTCAGTTACTGTGTCTTTCTGAGCAGCACCTCTGTGATGCTCCTGCACTGGGAATCTCGTGCAGGGCAGCCTCTGTCTGAGACTTTGCACGAGAAATCTTGACAGCCCCTTTCTGTCTACCAATAGTGTGCTGAGGGCGTGTTTGGGCAGTATTTTAAGCAAGGCTATGAAGATATTTTTCCACGGGCTCAGCAATACAAATAAAAGTTAGATCCCTGACTTAGCTCACAAAGTCTGTGTATTCTATACAGCAGTTGTAATAGTTCATTTATGTTAGTAATATTTCCCCATGTAATGTACAGTATTCCTGAAATAGTGAGATTCAGTATATTTTTAAGGTTTTATTAAGAAAGCTAGTCATCATTTATAAAAAGTCTGGCTATAGGATCCTATTTAAAACTTCACATAGCAAACTTTAAATGCAAACTTTAAAAAGAAGCCATTGGGTTTTAGGAACGGCCATAGTTTTGAAATCTGTATAGATGGGCTTCTGGGTGAGGAGAGAGAGGGATTGATCAAGAGGAAACACTAATTTACCTGTAGGTTTTTAACGCTAAGAAGGCCAGATAGATATAGCTCATTGAAGTCTTGGCTGAAGGTTTTGCTCTCTTTGACACTATTCTTCCATCTGGAAAGAATAGAGTGAAAGTACACTGGGGTTTTCTCAGAATAACTGCTATCTAGTTGCTGCTGTTGTTTTCCTGTGACACAGTATAACATTTAAGGAAATTCTGAAAAACAGAAAACTCCAAACTCAACCAGTTTTATCACTGTATATAAATATCATTTTGTTTTTTCCTTTTAAAAGACCAACTATACACAGGATTTTTGCATAATTATTAACAGAGCAGGTGTCCTTTATATTCTGCTTTTTCTTCTAAAACTTTACTGTTACGTTTGTGACATATGATTACACTGTGTAGTTGATATAAATACATAACACATTTTAAATTTTTTTACATCTCTTCACACAGACTTTCTTGATGTCTTTGTTCTCTTCTTATTTGCAAAAAAACTATCTCCCTGTTTTACTTTATCGGGTTTTTTTTCTTTTTTTGAGACAGGGTTCACTTTGTAGTTCAGGCTGGCCCTGAGCTCACTATGTAGCCCAGGCAAGCCTCGAACTCAGCAATCCTCGTGCCTCTGCCTCCCAAGTGCTGGGATTACAGGCGTGAGCCACCATGCCCGGCACTGTGGTATGTGGTATTGATTGCTGGTGGGCGTCAGTCACCACACCCAATATTGTTGTATGTGGTTACCAGGATCCATCCAGGGACCTTGAGCTTGCTAGGCAGGCGCCAGAACCACTGAGCTAATTCTCCAGCCCTATCAGTCTTTTATTTGCTTTTTGTTACTCAAATGAGATAAACAATACAGTACTGAAGCTAGTGTGTC
>PVIC010035390.1:0-19089 GCA_004025085.1 Thryonomys swinderianus | reverse complement strand
ACAGTGATTAAAACATCCCATTGTTTTAAATAAAACAGCATAGGACCTGGTGATTTAAAATCAGATTTTTGTACCATAATTGCTGTTTTCAAAACATGATATCATCTCTTTAAATTCTCATTTCAAAGACAATAACTACCGTGCAGTAACAGTGCACAAGGGATAACGGGAATACATTAAATTAGTTGCATTAATTTTAAATAGAATCATTAAAGTAATCATTTTTCCTGAGTTATGTTAATACTTTGATATTAAAATGAAAAAAGTCAGTGCTTCAGACACTGAAACGTTGCGTCTGGGTCACAAAAACTGGCACATGTAACGTGTCCGACATATGTTTTTATATAGTACTAGCCCGCTCCTTTGTCATGAACCATCTAAAGAGTCTTCAACTATTTTCAGGTGATTGTTTTTGTTGTTTTCGTACAGAGGTACAGGGTTCCACCCACCAGGAGGCAGGTCTATACAGGCTGTGTGTGTGGACACATGTGTACATGCACGCGTATATCTGTGCGCACGAGCGAGCGTGCTGCTGAGGAGGGAACCCAGGCTCTGTGCGTGCTGAGCAAGCCGCCCCCCCCCCCCCGGCCTGCACAGGAGCTCGGACCTGGAACCGACAAACCTCTTTCTGACTCTGGCCGTCAGAGCCAACAACCTGCTTCTCCCTCCCTCCGTTACTGCACTCCCGGCTGCTCCCTCCCGGGTCAGGGTCCCCGCTGGGCCAGGAACGAGCCCTACTCCCAGGGAAACCCCACCTCGCGCTGAAGGAGCTAAGCGAGGCCCAAACCCAGATCCCAGTACTGTGGCATGTGCCCCAGCGTCGCCTGCTCCTGTCCCCTGCGAGTCGGGCCCTGGACTCACGAGGGCTCCCTAAATACCTGCCGGACCCCGTCCTGAAGGCACTCTGTCCCCGGGAGCCGCCTCCAGTGAACTCCAGGCCCCGAGACACCAGTGCAAAGCCCTTCACTCAAGAGACGGGTGTGACGGGGCAGGGCCGCGCTCCCAGAGCCAGCGTCTCCCAGAGGCACGGGCGGTCCCGGCCAGGAGGGCTCAGGACGTGTCCCCGCACCAGGGCCCGACTTCTCAGCGCCCCAAAGAGGGTCTGCAAGCTGGAAAAGCAGCAGGCCTGTGCTGCAGCCAGACGGACGGAATGCCCGGTGGCCAGAGCCAAACTGGGGCAGGGTCCTGCGCAGTGGTGATGGGGAGTGGGTCCGGGGCACGGGCTCAGGAAGGACCCTGAACTCCACCGTGGGGGTCACCCCGGAACCAGCCAGGGACGCCCCTCCGCGGGGAGGGGACACCAGCCACCGGCACGGGGACCTGGGGTACACTGCTGCTGTCCGGGGACGGGCAGCTCAATGCCCGGCGCAGGAAAGTGACTGGGCACAGCAAAGCACCGGTCAAAACTCTCATGACTCAGAGACTCTGGTGTGCAGTCCGGCCGGTCGGCCCTCTCCTCACAGCAGCGGGCCACGCTCCATGCCAGGGCAGGGCAGGGCAGGGCAGCGGCCACACGAGCACTGGCACCTGTCTGCTCCTTCTGCACATGTCCCACCACCCCCTGCCAGCCTGGCATCGGAGTCATCAAGGGCGTCTCTGGCTGGAAGCCGGTTTCGGGTCACCCTATGTGAGCCTGTGGGACAGAAAGAGCTGTACCTGTTCACCCACCCACCGGGTCTGCACGTGCCCAGGGGGCTTAGGCCAGAGAAGGGCTGAGCCCTGGGGATGCCCGTGGAGACGGCAGTGTTTGCTCACGTCAGGGGCACATCTCACCAAAGGTATGGCACGTCCTGTGTCACACTGCCACACTGCACATAACCTAGTTTAAACGTTGCTCTAGAATAAAGGCCTGGGCTTAGTATCAGGAAGTTCAGAGCATCGGTCTACACGCCCTGTCCTTTTACCAGGAAACAGCACAAGAGGGAAAAGACGCCAAGATTGGAGAAGCTTCACATCCAAAGCTTCCGAAGATGCCCACCCACCCAGTGGCCAGAGCAAGAAGCATTATCTCTATTTTACAGAAAACTGACGCCGAGGGGCAGACGTGACCTGTCCCAGCTGCACGCAGCAGACCCAGACTTCAGGCTTGTCACCCGACCACGGCCACGGGCATACTGCAGCCTGGATGCGCCTGACAGAGACACAGCACGGGCACCTGGAGGCTCGGACCCGGGCTGACTCCCCGCCTTTCCCTTCAAGCAGGAGGTGGGATTATAGTGAAAAGCTTTAGCTCCTGTCCTCTTACCTTGCAATATAATTTCACAGTAGGGCAAGGGTTAGGTCCTTCACGCTTCAGCCAAAAATAGCAAACTGAGTCAAATAGTGTGGGAAACTTGACTTTTAGAAACATCTGTTTGTATTCAGTACGATAAGAGTTAGGACATTATTAAATAAGTGAAACCAAGTCAGGAAATCTGGAAACCTCTGATTTATTGATAAGTTATTAGGTTCTTTTCTTTTGTTTTAACTACTTTCATATCAGGAAATAAAGAAAACCACTCCCTGCTTTAAAAAACAACTTTGAACCGAGAGCTTTCCTAACCTTCTGAAAGCTTTTTTTTCTCCCACAAAAGCTTTTATCTTATTACTCTGCCCAAATATGCACTTCCAACGACAGCCACAGGTGCCCTTCAAGCGCCTGTACTGGATGCCTGTAAATTTTGTTAGCAGGACAACATGACTCCTCTAAGGTCGTGGAAAGTGCCGCTCCTGGAGGAGCTGGACAAGGAACTGCCTGCGACCTCCGAGCACCGCGGCGTGGGCTGGGCTGCGCCGCCAGGCTCCACACGCCCTCAGCCCCGGCCTCACAGCGCTCCTGTCCCCGCTCTGCACGAGAGGAAACCAACCACGTAACCGGCTTACCCAGGTTGTTGCACAGCTAGGGAGGGAGGGGGTTCGACTCAGCCAGGCCATGGGACTTCCGTCCTTCGGAGACTGACTTCCGGTGCCAGCCCGTGGCGAGGAGTCCCCTGGAGGACGTGAACCGACCCGCTGGGCAAGGCTGGGGGGCCCTGGGGTCTGCAGCGCATCCTGCAGGGAGCCGCCCGAGCCCAGTCTGCGGAAAGAACTCAAGCCCGTCTGGCGGGTCAGAGCCGTGAGCCACTCCCTGACTGCGGGCCCCGGCCCTGAAGCTACCTGGCAGGGCGAGGAGAGGATCCGCAAGCCCCTGCCAGGCCGAAGCCGTCTCCCCGCTTGCCACGCTCCAGGGCTGTTGGTGCTCGGCACCGCCTCTCCTGCGGGGTTTCCACTGCCGGTCGCCGGGGCCCCCAGGACCTGCGCGTGCCGGCGCGGGGGCAGCAGGGTGCGCTCTGGGGCGGCCCCACCGCCAGCAGCGGCAGCCCTGGGGCCTGCTGGACTTGGCTGGGCTGCCGCCTGCTTGCTCCGGGGCAAGGGCACAGTGCAAGCTCTGACCCAGCCCGGATGTGCTCGGTCCTAACGAAAGCGACCTTGGGCTTTTCTCGCTGTCCTACCACAGCCACAGCCAGGCGTCCCGACCAGGGGCAGCCCTTCGGCCGAGGAGCGCGGCCTGGGAGCGCAGCGAGCCGCGCTCCGCTACTGTGCGAAGCGACGTGGTCCTCGGCGCTCTCTGCGGCAGCCCACGAGGACTGGGAGACCGACCCTCGCCTTCGCTCCGAGAGCCACTGCGCCTCGTCAGAGGACACGCTCAGTGCCGCCTCCGCGGGCACACACTGCCCGTCACCTGCACGACCCAGGTGCAAAACGTCAGAACGTACGGGTTACGGACCAGAACAAAACTCATTCGCAGCTTTAAAAATCACATTTCCCAAAATTACTTCCCAGCATGGGAAAATGAGGAGCCCGAATCCTGCGAACCGCACAGGGACCCCAGGGGCGGGACCCGCCTTCCTGAGTGACCAGTGCTCTTCCGTCCTCCCGCTCAGGCGTCCAGATACGTTCTAGTTTTTCCTACAGTTGGGAGAAAAGACTTTCGTATTTAGAAAAAGGGTTAAAAGTATTTTTTGACAAAAAAGGAAAAAACATTTTTCAAATAAAGGTAAGACCTGCACCAAGAACCAAATCACTGGAAGTAACTAAACCAAAAATATCACCTCAACAAGAAATGACCTTTGGCCAAGGGAAAGAACAAAACAGAATTTCCAAGAAATAGAATTTCTAA
The DNA here is from genome assembly GCA_004025085.1 of Thryonomys swinderianus. Classification (NCBI taxonomy): domain Eukaryota; kingdom Metazoa; phylum Chordata; class Mammalia; order Rodentia; family Thryonomyidae; genus Thryonomys; species Thryonomys swinderianus. The sequence goes on along the minus strand of PVIC010035390.1, from coordinate 14,951 downwards.
AAGTTCAAATGGTATTAAAATATGCAAGTTTAACATACTGAGGATTTATGAAAAAAAAAAGGCCTCAGAGAAATTTTACACAAGTCTCACTGCCCAGAATCACAGAAAAATCAGAAATGGAAAGTTTTAGAAAGTAATTTTTCCTGTCACGCCTGGAAGAAAACTCTTGGCGGGATTCTGGTTAGAGAACTTGGCAGAACTGTGCCTGTTTCAACAACCTCGTTTTTCATTCTCCTTCAGACTCGACACAAACACACACATGAAGCCGGGCTAAGCACGAGGCCGCCCTCCACCCTCGGCCTAGATAAAGGAAACCAGTCCCGCTGCCCGGCAGCCTTCTGCTCAGGCTTCCACCGCCAGGCTGGAGTGGCCACTGAAGGTCCTTCCCGGTGCCCCCAGCAGGGCGCCCCTGGCTGAGAAGGCCTCGCTCCGACCTCTACTCCATGATGAGCCCATGCAGACCTGGCGCCCAGCATGCCTTGACCGCGTGGACCCCACGCGGGACCCTGGACGGCGTGTGGCCGGGGCTGGGGTCCTAGCCATGCTCTCCGGAGCCCACCACCAGGCCTTCTCTCTGCTTTCTTTCAGTACAGAAAACATCCATGCTGCAGCTTGTTTTCAAAGAGTAAAACCGGCAAACTAGGGGAAGCGACACAGGGCAGAGAGAACCCAGGCTAGACCATTAAGTGCCAGCACAGACCATAGAGAACCCGCCACAGACCGCTGCGGGCCGGGATAGAGCACAGCAGACCAGCACACGCCCCTGGGAGCCAGGGCAGACCGCAGCAAACGCAGCGTAGACCATTCGAGGTGAGCACAGCATGGAGAAACCAGAACAGACTCTTGAGAACCCCCATAAACCAGGGGGAGCCCAGTACAGATCCCTGGGGCCCAGTATACATTCTCACAACAGCGTTACGAAGCCTGACCCTGCCATGAATCACAGACTTTGGGGGGAAGTGGGGGCTAGAAGCTCACAGGGTAAAGGAAAAAGGAGGGACACATTTTAGAGTTCTTAAACCAAGGAATTTTTGTGAATCATTAAAAAATCAAGCACACTCTTCCAACCCAGCGCAGTGAGCGAAATCCAGAGCCCCGGCGAGCCTAAGGGCTGGCGAAGATGAGGCGCAGAAGGAATGGGCAGCGAAGCCCCGCCGTCGGCCTGCGGTTCCCTCCAGACGCCACTTCCTTGAGCCACACGGCCAGGAACCACAGGCGGCGGCACTGACCCAGAGGGGCTGAGCACCGTGTTCACGCAAGACCTGCAGGCGGGTGTCGGCAGCAGGAGACGGACGGACAGATGGACACATACACTGACCCATTCCAACAACGGGGTATTACCCAGGGCCGAAGGGAAGGGCGCTCCCGAGCCACGGGAGACATGGAAGAAATGCGAGTACGTGCTGCTCAGCGCCAGCGCCGGCCTGACGCCCTGCAAGGGGTGAACACAGCACCACAGAGTCAGGCGTTACCAGGAGCTGGGAGGGGCGGGGGCACAGGTGGCTGTGACAATGGACACACGTCACCGTACATCTGTCCAGGCTGAGGAACACACGGCCCGGGCATGGCACAGGCCCTGGGTGGCCACGCTGTGACCAGTCATGACATGCCACGACAGAAGGAGCTGCACCCTGCGCCAACCGGCTGTGTGGGACATGGCTGCACCTTCTACTCAATTTTCTCATGAAACTAAACTGCCCTCTAAAATCTTTAAAAACAAACAAAACAACAGCAACAAGAACAATATTCTCTCATCTTCATTTACCCAAGTGTCAAACCGCTTCTCGAGAGCAGGAACTGCACAGCCCCATCCCCCACTTACTAGCAGCATGACCCTGAGTAACGTTCTGGCCTCTCTGTGCCTCCGCTGCATCCCGTGGTGCCAGCTGGCTGTGCGGTGGGCAGGAAACGCGCCACGGAGCTGGGAGCACGGGGAAGGGGCAGAGAGCAGGCCCTGTGCTGTTCCTCACCACATCGCTGCCACCTGCTGAGGGGCCCTCTCTACTTTCAGATTTCTCTGTCTCTTTCAACTCTGCCTGTTCGGTCCGAGCCAAAAGCCATGAGACCACACAGCACACAGATGCCCAGTTCCGAATGGCACGTGCTATGGAGCAGGATCAGCCACGTGAGTCCTCACCGGCTGAGCCTCTGTCCCCTCCATACCAGGCACATTCCATGCCCAGCTTCCTGGGTTCTTTGGACAGCACAGCACCCCCAGGAAAAGCAGCTGCCCAAGCCTGGACCTCTGGCTCTGGCTGGCGAAGGCTGTGGCTCACTCCATGAGGCGTGGCAGAGACCACACTGGCCAGCGCTGGGACACAGCCTCCTCCCGTGTGCTGTGGAGGCGGGGACCGCGCGTGGGATGAGAAGTCGCTCTCCGCCATCAGTGTGAAACCAGGAATCTCACCAGGGTCATGTACAGGCTCAAGACAGTCTTCGCTGGGGGAAGAGGAAGATAAAAGTGTTGCAGCAACGTAGAGAAAAGCCAGGGCCTTGGTGCACTGTTCTCCGGAGTCCAAGGGGCCTCGAGTGTCTCCTCGGGTCCACATGGGAACTCCGCCCAGCCCACACGAGGAGATGCTGGTGGACTTCGCAAGTGCCTTTCTTCTAAGAAGGATCCAGCACCGCTGGGTCACATGAGTCAGCCAGGTGGAGTGACGCTGTAATGCCAAGGGAAAGGGCACTTCACGCTTGAGCTCCACGCCCGCCACACCCACCCGCCGGCTCTGAGATATGGCGGAGCCCAGGCCAGCTCCCAGTGCTTCTGTCCAGGCCAGATGCGGCACAGGCCCACCACACAGCCACACCCAGGTCCTGATGCATAAGGAAAGACGACCGTCCACATGTCCAGGAGAGTATCTGTGAACAGCGACACATCCCAGAGGCTGGTCTCCAGCCCCTTCTCCTGCCCACTCACGCGAGAACTCCTCCAGGCAATGTCTTCACTAAACACAGCCCAGGAGAAGCAATATGAGCAGGTGACAGAAGTTCTAACCGGCCACAGACTGTGACTGTGTTTCTCCTCCTTCTTCAGTGTTTTCTTCAGACTCATCTTTGAAATAGTATAGACCTTAATGAGATGCTTCAAACCTAAGCAATCATCAGCATGCATCCTGTATTTTACACACACCCTTATGCACACACACACACACACACACACACACACAGCAAGTACAAACCATCTGTATTGAGAATAAGATACTCTTTGTTTGATGAGCCACACATTTCAGGGATCGGAGTGCCTGGTGGAATACGTCCTTATGAAGTAAGCTGGTCCCACGTGCACACACTTTCTCTCCTCCACAATGTCACCTCTGTACATGCTCCCTCGGGCCAAGCTCAAGGGGGCCTCCAGCGTGTCTCCCAGAATGAAAGCTCCCCTGAACCAAGCTTTTAGATGCTCTCAACACCCTCGACACACAGACGTTTGTACAGCGCTGAATTATTTATTCACTAATCTTTTCACAACTTCCAGAACACCGATGGAGGCCGAGACGGTTTCAGCGATTTGATGTACATCTTCTCAAGTGGCTAAAGAGGCTATAAAGCACCCCATTGCTTAAGCCTGCCATCTCGGTTCCATTAGCGGTAAAGACCTCTCTATTCAAACTGCTAAGTAAACCCTCCGAGAGCCCGGGGACTGTTTCATGCTTGAAGGCAACTGTTAAGAATTTGACAACAACCAAACTGTTCCTATTTAATCCTTCTCCCAAGGTAAAAAGAATTATAGGTAAACATATGCCTTCATTATTTGCTTTGCTGCATTTCAATACCCAATCCCACGCAAAATTGCCAGCCGAGGATTTAATGCAATCACTGCTGTATTTCAGAGCTAGTGCTTTGCAGAGTGGAAAAAGCCCAAGGAGGGTGCCGGGGCCGGCTGTCCTGGAGCCAGCGCACGGCCGGCCGGCTCTGAAATTTCACCAGGTGGACACTAACAGGACAGCATCTGAAAGCAGAAGGGACAGCTAACCACGACACAACGCGGAGGCTGCCACAGGATGCAAACAGGTCTTACGTGGTCTTGAAAGATGACGCACACGGAACACAAGGGCGTGGGGATTTATTGGGGTGTTTTACTCTTTTGATTTGTTTTGTTCTGAGCCTTCTGTGACTTACATGCTGGTCACATCCCCAATCTACTGCTCCTCCTAATGGCAATTTTATTAATACATTACACAGATGTTCTCACATGTGATAAGCCTGAGTTAAGGTGAGGGAAATAAAGACTTTAACGTTGTTTTAAGAAAAAATAATCAAGACAGCAGAAAAGGGGAAGTAGAAATCATGAGACGAGCACCCTGCAAACCTGCTGGACTATGAAGCCTCTTATGTTTAAGTGGCTAAATCCACACCATTTCCCTTGGGGAAGAAATGACAACATTTTCTTTGTCAGCATTTTATTCAACTGTCTATGAAATGTGCACTATTAAAGCACCACTCCTACCCGAGTTTTTCTGGCCGGGACGTTCTGTTTCAACATTTTTGGCTGCTTCTCGAAGAAGCTGTGTGTGAAAGTGAAACAGTCCCATGAAGAGTGGAGTAGAATTTCCGACACACAGCTGTCATCAGCAAGTCAGGCCCTCAGTGTTTGAGAGGCAAGATTCCAGGCCCAGCCGGCCTCTGGTTCCCCGGTCTACTAGCCACGGCTCCTCCATTCCTCTCCCTCTGCCCCTCCCCGCCCCCAGTTCCCTCCCCTGTCCTCCCCCCTTCCTTCCCCTCCCCCGCTCCTCCCTCCCTGATCCTTGGAGTCCTTTGCCACAAACCCTCCAGCCAGGGCGGCCGTCCAGCCTTCCAGGCCCAGGGTAGGTTAAACAAACTGAAACCAGAAGTGCTCACTCAGTCTTCAAGGCGGCTGCAGCATTCCTCCGCCTCCTACTCCGCAGACGTTCCGCCTCCCTCACCCATGTGGTCAGGGGTCGGTCAGCCGCTCTCACGCGGGCCCTGGACTGGGTACCATCTGCCTATCACCTCGCTGCCTAATATCCTTCAAGCCTGTTTAGCAGGAAGCTCAAGGGGCTGGGTGCGGCCCAGGGGCTGTGGGCTTGCCTGGCATGCTCCAGGCCCCGGGCTCCACCCCCGGCACCACACGCGCACAGCACACAAACAGAAATCCACAAAACCTGTCATTACAATTAAGCTTTTCTCCTTGCTATGGTTGATATTTTTTCAGTTAGGCAAATAACTTCTATATTACTTGGGAAAACAAAGCTTTTCCCCAAAATAGAAGATACTCTCTGACACATTTTGATTCAATTTGATAAATTCTGATTGAACATATAATATTTGCTCTAGAAAAACAAAATAGACAAAAGGAGGTTTGGCCTTCAGAGTTTACAGATTAATAGAGGAGAAAATCATCTAGACAAGTAACTCAGTTCTGCAGTACAGGGGACTCTGGACACTGAGCGCGGCGGGATCTGTTCTAGTTGGAGAAACCAGAAATGGCTGGCTGCTGAGCCAGTGTCAGGAGGGTTTCAGCCTCGCCTCCCGCTGCCCGGGCCCTGGTCCCGCCTCCCCAAGCACACACCGTCTTGGAGAAAGGGCCTGTGCCCGCGCTGAGTAGACGCAGGTGGGTGTCCCACACTGTGCCGGCTGCGGGGCCTCCAGCCCTGTCTGGACGGGCCGTCCGCTGTGCCCTCTGTGCCGGGCACCCCTCAGCTACGACCCTACTGCACCTGCACCCCCACCCAGTCTCCCTTCGGGTCAATGAGAACGGAGTCAAGGCAGCCAGCGGAGCCCAGCCTCGCACGGGCAGAATCACGAGGCGACTCTGCCCCGGGTGTGGGCCAGGAATCAGGCCAGACCCGGAGGGACGGCTGGAACCAGCACAGACAGCGGAGGACCAGCTGCGGCGCCACCCCGAGGCCACGCCTTCCTCCTGAGCGCAGGACAGCTGCTGCCGCCCGGAGGCCTCTGACCGGGAAACAGCCTCAGAGAAGAGAGGAGCGGTGGCCCCAAGTGAAGGACGCCGGGCTCTGCAGAGAAATGCGGGGCCTTTCTGGACTTGGGCCCCAGTGTCCACTGCTGTCCTAACCAAACACCCGCGCCCGCTGCTTTCTGATGGACACCGGTGCGCCTGGCTCGCCATTCTGATGGCCAGAGATCCCAGTGGCACAGCAGTAGCAGCCTGGCAAGGGCTCTCAGGCTGTGCCACAAAACAGCAAAGACAAGAAGGGGCCTCGCCTTACCATGCCCGTCCCAGGAGGCAATGTCAAGCCCCAGAGAAGGCGCCAGCAGCACAGGAACCCTGCGGCCAAGACACAGCGCATTCCCAAGCGCCTCGGCCAACGAGAACAGAGCAAGTCCGGAAGGCTGAAGGCCGCCCAGGACACGGGCAGCGTGCGGCCTGCACTGCACAGCCAGTGCTCGTGCATAGCACAGGCTGCCAGGGGCGGGAGGACCCGAGGGCCAAGAGGGGGGCCCCTCAATGGGGCGTGTCATGAGCAGGAAGCCAGCAACTCCTCAGGCGGATCTGGACCTGGTCAAAGGCTGCCGCCTCTTCACCGGCCTCCTTGCTCAGGCCACGCTGCCGTCAGACTTTCCAAAGGCCCGGGGCCACCCTCCCTGCTGCCCACAGCCAGGCCACCAGACTTCCCCACAGGCGCCACCAAGCTGGAGTCGGCTTGTCTGCACATGCCCACCGACAGCCCGATGGGCACCAGCACCTGGGACACGGGCGTCCTGGGGGCACACTCTGTAACCAGCGCGGCCTTGGGCTCGGGAGCACACTGAGCGCTCAGCCGCCTTCGGGCGGGACTGGGCGCCGCCTGGGCTGGGCCTCTCATTCACAGCTCCTTCCCCCCAACAGCAAAACCTGCTGTCTCCCCGAGAGGATCAGGAAAATGAGTCCGTTCTAACAACCCAGTGACAGCACTGCCCTGGTGCACGAGGCAGACGCACCCTTCCCCCTGGCCCGTGAACCTGCAGGTCCTAAGAGAGCCACAGGGTCCCACAGCGGCCGCCCTCCAGCTCCAGGGACCCCGCACCCTTCCGAGTTTTCCCGCTGGTGCTGGCTTTCGGCGTGCGCAGCGCTCTGCTTGCTCGAGCGTCTCGCATCAAGTCTTTAATAGACTGCACTCTTATTAGAGCAATAAAATAAAGAGATGTGGCTTCAGGAGTAAAGGCCAACCCTGAGAAAACGAGGTCATCTCAAACGGCCGCCAGCGGACCCCTCATCCTCAGAGGACACACCCAGGGCCCTCAGGGCTGCCACACACAATGCACAGCGCCCACCCCGGCACGCGCGGCTTCCGTGGCACAGACCTCGGATAAAGCCGGCTTGATGACGAGGCACGGTAAGCACGGACAAGAACCCACAGCCGGCCAGCGTCCTGCACAGAGGTTAAGTGCAGCCCTCTCTCTCCTAGCAGACCTCCCTGTGCCACGCAGACGCGGTCAGTGCCACCCTCCACGGGGGTCTGCGGCCCAGAAAGCACAGCCCAGGAGAGGGCAGGACTCCACACTCTAAAGCAAGGCCCTCTGCCCTGAGGAAGGGACGGCCCGGGAGCCGGGCAAATCAGTGTTCTCCTGACCTCCGCTCCCCGCGCTCCTCTCAGGGGAGTGGCTGCTCCGCTCTCCGCCTCAGCTCCCACCAGCACCCACGAGCCCACCTTCCGGGCCTCCGGCCAGCCCCGAGCTCACGGTGTGTCCGCATCGGCCGGACAGAGAGCTCACGCTGGCCCCGCCCCACTTTTCCTCCTTCAGGATGAACACGCAGACATGAGAGTGCTGCAGAGACTCCCCAGGCTTGGACCCAGGTTCCACGTGAGGCCAGCCCCTGGCTGAAAGACAGACTTCCGTGGGTCACTCACTGGGCTCGAGGCTCGCAAGCTTTGCCAGTGGATCCTGTCGCTGTGCAGCGGTGGAAGAAGATACTTACAGGAATTATCAACTGACAGGTTGTGCTTTACACAGTCAGTGAAAAATTTTACAGGTCAAGAGTATTCTACGAGGATACAGACTTCAAAGGCACACTGCCTCAGACACGTTCCTGCAGGGCAAGGCACCGGCACTCGAGGGCCAGGCTCCTGGCGTCACCTGTGGGGTGACACGATTTGCTCCCCCATTCTCAGCCTGGGGAAAGCGCAGGCCTTCTCCCCCCGCCTCAGCCCTCCTCGCCCCAGCACAGCTGTCATCCTGCATCACGTGTGAGGTGATCGCGGGGGACCCACATGGCCATGTCCTGCGCTGCGGTTCAGAGGTTCATTGAGAACACACTGACCTGAGCAGCGGGCCCCCAACAAACATCAGGGCTGGAAACACTAATGAAGACAACGTCCTTATAGTAATAAGATCACGGGGACCATTTCCAGTCCCAGATTTTGCCTATTACTGCACTAAAAGGGTAATTAAAATTAATTACACAAATGACCTCTTTTTACATTTTTAGCAAAATTAAACCAGCTCCCCAAACTGAAAACTGATTGAGGTTAAGTCACAAAGGATTCTGAACAAAACCTTCCTAAAGTTCCTTGATCTCTTCGAGCATCAACTTCACTTTGAAACAAAGAAGAAACTTGTTAAATTGTGTTGTAACAGTGCGTGTGAGCAAGCGTATGTCCCAGGGGTAGATAGGTGGGTTCACACTTAAATTTTCAACTCCAGTCTCACCCACGATGAAACAGGTGAGCCCTCACCATCCCTCCTGCAACATCTGACGCAACTTAGAAAACCAGGTCCCACAGACAGCGGGAGGGGCGCTGGCTGTGTCCTTCCTGGGAGGGGAGGAGGCCGGGAAACGGACCTCAGGGGTTGGCCAGAGCAGAGAACGCTCAGACTAGTAGCTGGACCCGCTCCTGCTCCTCATCCTGCTCCAATCCTCTCTAACAACAAAGACATCTTGGATTACAAGCTGTTTTATTCTTTCTATGATCGCTTATCACTCACATCCTACTTCTAAGCCCCGAAGAAGCCCTGATCACCTCACACACGAACATTCCTGTTCCTCTAATAACCCTTCAGTTCCTGGGCTTCTGAATAATCTTTGATCACGGAGAAATCAAGCTCCCAGCACCTCCTCTGCCGTCGAAGTTGGGGGCTCCTGCACACCAGGGGCGCTCTCCCTCCGTGCCCATTATTACTATGGCAACACAAGTTTGGCCTATGTTTTGCCGCTTTGTGCTGAGCCGGTGGTTTACATAAATTCCCACAATCACCCTTAAATCATTTGCACAACCAGCAGGCTTGATTGCGATTCTGTTTAACATGTGCGTTCTCTAATTCCGCCTCGTCCCCTAGACCGCTCCGGGGGGCGCGGGACCAAGAATCCTCTTCCTGTCAGCCCGGGCTCCCATCTGCGGTCGCCTGCAGCACTCCCCCATGGGGTCACGGGCACCCGCCTTCTCTTTTCCAATAACCATGTTGCAGCTCAAATCAGGCTATAAATGTAATCGGGAAAAACACAGATTTCCATTCAATTGGATCTTTTCCACCTAAGCAATATCACAATGTTATCGACCTGGTTCAAACAGCACAACCGTAATCCGCTCACCCAGGAGAGGCGTGCCACGGGTCACACACCCTGGCCCTGGAACCAGCCCGCCACTCGCTGTGTGGCTGACCAGCCCCTGCTCTCGGGCTATTTTCAATTTCTTTGAAGAAGTAAGTTCAAGAGCAGCTGTGTGCATTATTTATGAAGTAATAATCACACGAAACAGAAGGGGCAACAACAAAATACCATCAAGGGTGAAGGAGTTGATGAGAGGCATGCACGACCAGGGGGGGTCTGAGGACAAGTCTCCAACACCTCGGGCCACGGCAGCAGGACGCCGGGTGCTGTCCCTGAATGACCACAGGCGGCTAGTCTAAGGGCCCCCTACGTGTCCCCAGAGGCCATTCGGCAAAGCTCTCCTCCTGGGCACAGGCGGCACCTCCCCTAAAGAGAATGTACACTCCAATGCACATCCAATCTGCAGCCGGCTATTCCCAGCTCACCTGGGCCACACTGAGGGCAGAGGGAACGTCTAGGCCCCATGTGAAATATACAATGTAGTCAATGTATGGAAGCAACTGAGCTTCCTTTTTAAATATATTTTTGCTATAACATACATGTGTCCAACCCATAAGATGCAGGTTAAGGCATCCAGATGTAAAAGCTTGTAAATTACAGAGCTCACATTGGCTGGGAGTCACCACGGGGACCCGGCTTGGAAAACTGCATTTACAACTGCTCTGCTACACCCAGTAATTTCATCAAGCTGCTGCTGCTCCGCTTGCTCGGACCCCGAGGCCAGTGTCGAGGGCTCCCGCCAAGGAGTCTCTACAACCAGCAGAGTTGGCAGAGTGGGTCGCCCTTTCGCCCCGCGCAGCACATCTCCTTGTTGGTTTGGTGTGGGCTTGCACTGATGTAATACAGTCATTGGCTGACACATACAAAAAATCCGCATGTTAATAGGGCACCATGCTGTTTTGACACATGTAAACCACCAGCTGTTTACATCAGGTGAGGCCCACGGACGTTTGTAACAGACTGCCTCCCAAGCCCGACACCAGAGTAAACAGAGTCCTTGTTTCGGGCCTTCCCCCAAATCCCCAGAGTCTCAAAACCCTCACCACCAAGGACAAGGGAAGTGAAGCATCTCTCATCTGCGAGATTCGTGCCACCCGCTGAGGCCAGCACCCCACCACCCCGGAAAATCCACTGGAACGACTGTTTTACCTCCGTGGAAATAGCCCGCCTAACTGCACAGCGAGGCCACTTAGAAAACACGCTTGCCCCCAGCTGACGACGACGCTGGGGTGCAGGGCCATGGACGGGGGAGGCGAGGGCGAGGGGGACAGTTCTGCAGACACGCTCTGAACCAAGGCTCGCACAGCCCTGGCTGCAGACGGGCGCCTTTCTGACCCACGTCTGCGGAAGAGGACCCAGGCTCTGAGCGGGAAGGAGTCTCAGGGTGCGGGGCGGCCGGGGCAACAGCGGGGGACACCTCGGCCTGCTCCCCAGAAAGTGCATCCTAAGACTGGCTCGCGTGACCAGCCCAGCAGGCGGTGGCTGTTCAGAGGACAGAGAACCCCATCTTGTCGCCGAGGACCCCTCACCGTGGCAGCAACACAGGGAAAGGAGGGCAAATTTCATCACCGTGGCAGCAACACAGGGAAAGGAGGGCAAATTTCATCAGGACACCGGGAGCACAAGACCCCAGGAGGAGGGGAAGGCTGGGCAGGAAAATCTTGGGCACGTTCATTAAGGACAAGAGAATTATTTTTAGCTTCTAGTGACATTAGCTAGAAATCTACACTAGGAAGGAATGAACAAGTATGTGTAATCATTTAATAATAGCATGAACTGCCCTGGGGGACAACACAGGCATGAGGACGGGTGTCCTGGACTGCTGACCATGACATGCGTCACTGATCTGGGACCTAAGGGACAGACACGTGGGGACAGCTGTGATGGCAGGCCCCCAGATGTTTCCAGGCTTCAGCTGGTCTTCCCCAGCCCTGGGCCCAGACTCCTGAGTCCCAGGCGGGGTCAGAGCCCCAGCAGGAGGGAGGGGCGCGCCATCCCATGTGCGCCCCACCAGCAGGATTCAGGCAGCAGAACCTGAGAACCAGTGAGAACAGCAGCCCTGCACAAAACAGGGTGCAGAGCAAGACCCCGGGAAATCTGGACTCCTCCGGTACCTGTGTGGCCACGCCATGCCACCGCCCGGGGTAGAAAGACAGCCAGAGCCTCCAGCACGCTTCAGAGAGCACAGAAGCTCGCCCACACGGACCCTGGAGATCAGTGCTGGGCTTCCCGGGGAGAGAATGAAAACTCCTGCAACCTGCGCTCTGGTTTCTCACGGGGCAGCTTCCGGGGAAGGCTGAGAACTGCCCACAGAAACGCTCGTCCTCCTGGGCGAGCTGGGCTGCCGCTGGTGTGAGTCCAGGGCGCGCTGGGAGGGAGCCGGGTGCAGGGAGAGTCCCCGCTGCCCCCCAGACCGCCCCCACCCCTCCCTCCCTCCCTGAGTGTCCCGGGGCTGGCACCGAACGTCTCGCCATGGACTCAAACAGCCTGCTCAAGAGGATGGACACACGTCGCTCTGGCGCGAGACGCCTCCCGGCATGCTCGCCCTGCGGTGTCTAGGACGGGCACGTAGGCTTCGAGGGCTCGCTCTCGACTGCAACAGGTGGCACGGGGTTCTGCCCAGCAGGAGCGTCTGATGCCCCTACAAGGCCCCACAGGAGCAGCTGCAGCGGAGCTGCCCGAGCGGCCGCCTACCCCCGGTCCAGACCGCGTGAGGCTGGCGGGACGGGGACCAGGTTCGTGCTGGACGCGGCTGAGGGGTAAGCAGGCCTCTGGGAGGCAGCAGCGCTGTCCTGAACCACCCAGGGTTATTTTAGGAAAGTGACACCATAGGCATGGGGGCTGCTGCGACTGGGAACGGCCCATCAGGGCACGTCCCGGGGCGGTTGGCACGGCCCTCGGCCCGACCGCCCGCACGGCAAGGGGCACCTGCCTGGGTGTGGAGCTCGCTCACACTGCACCAGTGCTCAGTTTATTCAAGACTATCGCGCACAGTGAATCGCACAGGGCCAGTTATTTAATCAAGGTCACACAGAGGCTCACTCTCAAAACCGGCGCCCACGGCTGGGCATGGTGGCGCTGGCTTGAGGTCCCCAGGGCCCCAAAGGCTCAGGCAGGAGAACTGTGGGTGACCATGAGCTCCCGAGCAACACAGAGAAACACTACCCAAAGGGGAAACAGAAGACGGGAAGCCAGGGATCTGGCTCCCGCGGCTAAGCTCAGGTCTGCACCAAGGCCGGCCCGGCCGCAGGCCCGCGGAGCAGCCGTCTCCGGTGGGCTGGTCTGGACGCGCTCGGCGCGGGGCACTGGCGGGTCACCGGCCGCCTGGGGGTTGCGGGGAAGACGCAGCACTCCTCGCAGCTCCCGCCCACTGCTAAGCATTGCTGGCCACGGTCCTTCCCGGAGCGGTGTTCCCAGTGAGGAGACGCGCCTGCCCCGCACCCTGACCGCTGAGCAGCCTCCGCCCCTCCAAGGCCGCGGGCAGAGGCGGCCACAGCAGCACAGCCCTGCTTTCCTGGGCTCCAAGGGTCCCTTAGACCCCCACACCCCGGGATGAGGGCGGCAGCTGATTCTCCAGCTCCCGGTGTCACCCAGAGCCCCACCCCCAGCCCCCACCCCACCTGTTCCGCTCTGCTCAGTGCAGAGCTGAGGGGGCCGGTGCTGAGTGCTTCCCAGGAGCCACTGCGGGGCGGGCAGGCGAGCAGAGCAACCACCGCGCCTTCGATCCGAGAAGGCACCGGGGCCAGCTCCCTGCCCCCGTGGGCTCACTGGACAGGCGAGGGGCGGCGACCTTCAAGGGCTCCAGAGAACTTCCAGCCTTCCCTCGTCCAGGTTCCGCTCATGCCCGGAAACGCCTCCTGGTGCCCAGCCGCCTGTCCTACCCTGCTCCCCGGGGGAGAGTCAGAAGCTCAGACAGCCCTGGGCGTGTGCCCGAGCAAGAGGGGCTGCCCAGAGGCAACTCAGCGGGCCTCCCAAGCACCCCAGCCTCCCCCGCCATGGGCTGGAGCTCGTCACACGCTGGGCAGGAAGAGGCTGCACCAACTCCCCCTCTGAGTCTACAAGAGAAGACGACGGCGATGCGATGCGATGTGAGACAGCGTGTTAGCAAGAAAGAGAGCAGCACAGGCCGACTTCCAAAATACAGAAACACAGCTAGTTTCTCGGACTTTATCACTGAAATTCCACATAAGCACAGCCTCTCTGGGACAGGATATGCACTAAAGTCCAGGGGGTAAAACTGACTTGGTTAATCCCACTAAACGTGGCTGCGTGTTGCATGGGAACTGCAGCATTACAAGAGGACCCCGGTGGCACCATCAGAGAAAGACCGCACTATGCAGGGTGGTGATGACGTTTTATTTTTTCTGGTGTTTGTCCGTGGCAGTACTGAGTTCGGGCCCAGGGGCTCTGGACTGGGCTACATCCGCAGCCCATTGTTTTCTAAGGCAGCCAGGAGTGCTGTGTCCACCCTGGAAGGCCAGCACCAGAGCAGCTGGGTGGCGCCATCCAAGCCAGATCAAATGAGCGCCCGTCTCCCCACAGGAATCCCCCTCCTTCCGCATCTCTCCTGCGCTTCCAGGGCAGGCGGGCAGTGCTCAGGGAGCAGGGCACGTCACAATGTCCCACGGAAACCAACCCTCATGTGGGCAGTTGAGCCCAGTCACCGCCAGCTGCGAAATTTGCCCAGGTGCTGATGGCGAGTGAAATTTAAAGTCCATTCGGTTCTTTCTGCGCAGCACACGCATCCCTCCCGCAGTCAGAACCCGGGCATTGTCAGCGCCCTCAAGAACACCCACTGCAGCCAGGCCCTTCCGCACGGTTGGCACAGAAGTGAGCACCTGCAGGCACAGTCACGGGGGCAGAGGCTCCTTGGGCTTCCCAGCGCACTAGGCCTGTTTCCTCCTCTCAGCACAGTCTGCATGAATCGGGTTTTTTGTTGCTCTTGTTTATTCTACAAAGCAGCAGCCTGTCCAGACCCCACCACAAACTCCAGCCTCACCTCCTGCGTTGCATCAGGCATGTGGCCAGGCAGCCGAGTGCCTCACTCTCAACCCACCAGGTCCTAAATCTGTCTCCTGAGGTCCCAAATTTAGCCTGAAACCTTGCTCGGCATGAAAAGAATTAGAACAGCTCATTGCAGCCTGGACAATTTTTTGGTCTCTCAAAGAGAGCCAATTTTAGTAAATCACAGAAGAATAAGTGGATCAGGCTCTACTCCTGGTAACGACCCTGATCAATACATGCCCTGAAAATCATTTCTCACGCATCTGATGAACAAGAAACGGCACATCTGACATAGGTGCCGATTTCATAAATCAGCAGGCTGGCATCAAAAGGCTGCCAGGCGTTTAATGCCCTTTCATCAGGAATGAGGTTAAGAACTCGCAAGCCCCATGCAGCTGCAAACCAGTCTGTGTGTCAGGCCTCACGCTCACTGCAA
>PVIC010035389.1:0-12459 GCA_004025085.1 Thryonomys swinderianus | reverse complement strand
AAAAAAAAAAATCCTTTGCAATGTATTTTTTGAGAAATACAGTTTACTGAATTTTCTAATATATGTTTTCTCTGAAATAGAAATTTTGGGGGAATAATTACTTTCAAATAAAACAAATATATTTGTTGAAAGGTTATATGAGAAATATTATCTGTATAGATGTGAATTTCATATTCACTTTATGAATGAGCCTTAGCAATGTACTCATATTATCATATATTAATTAAAAATGTAATGATGTACATTCCAAGACCAGTCTCTTAAAACCTTATCACTGCCTCTTTCTTCTTATCCTAATATGGAGTAAGTACGATAGAGTGATTTCCTAAATTTGCTAACTTTATGAAAGTCACATAACATTGTTGATGAGCTACAACTCTAAAAGAAACTCACAAACTTCCAATAATATAACCACAATTCAACATTATAAAGACTAATATTTTCAAACATTTCAGAAAATATTACAAAATCCTTATTCTGTGAAGAGTTAAAGGCTATGTAGCAAACAAAAACAAAACAAACAACACACAGACAAGTTCATGATATAGTTGCCAAAGGGACCGTTATCTTTTTTTCTTATATTTTGTAATGTTGGCAGTGTATGTCAGTTAGAGTACATGCAATGTGTTGTGGTTTAATTTCTCACTCCAAGTAAATACTAGTTTTTTTTTTTTTTTTTTTTTTTTGTGACAGGGTCTCGCTTTGTAGTTCAGGCTGGCCCTGAGCTCACTATGGTGCCCAGGCAAGCCGCGAACTCAGCAATCCTCCTGTCTCTGCCTCCCGAGTGCTGGGATTACAGGCATGAGCCACCACGTCCGGCATCGTGGTATGCGGCATTGATTGTTGGTGGGCGTGTCTCCACACCCAGCATTATATGTGGTTACCGGGGATGGAACTCAGGACCTTGCGCTTGTGAGGCAGGCGCCGGAACCACTGAGCTAACCCTCCAGCCCCCAAATACTAGTTTTTAACCTAATCATAGTTTACTAAGAAAGTTACACAACGGTACTCCCCTAAAACTGATATAGTCCCATGGACATACAAATTATTCTAAGCATTTTTTGCAAACAAATATATAGTTTCTACACAGTAAAATGCATACAATTTATATGTAGCTTGACACGTATATTCAGTGCTGCTGAATCTATGGTACATGTCTGAAGCATGCTTTTGTTATCACTGAATCCTCTGAAAGGTTTGCAATAGGTTGGGGGTATAGAACACATAGTATGAGTCACTGCACAAGTAGGAGGTCCCAGAGACACCTGAGAAGGAAGCATTGGCCCCAAGAGCAAGGAAGATGGGTCATTGGTGTTGGTTTTTAGAAGGAGTCATTTGAAGATGAGGTAAAAAAGCAAACAGAGGAAGGACAAGTATTCCATGTGGTATTGACGCAGGAGAGTTAAGGCCTAACTCCCCACCTGAAACGCGAGTTTGTGTTCTCTAAAAATCGAAGAATGAATTTTAGGAACAACGGAGGTTTGAGTAGGAAAATTTTATTGAGAGAGAAAGCCTCTGCCTTAAGAGAGACAGAGGGGGGCCCGGAAAGTGGGTAACCCCCCACCTCACTTTTTAGAAGGCTTTTATGGAGCAAAGCCACGAGGTGAGGCGGGTCTGAAATAGGGGGCTACCAATAAGATTTAAAAAAGTGTACAGGTTACAATTAACCAATGAGTACAGTGGGGAATTAACAATCAGACAGGAATTTTGACTTTGACTCTTTTCTGGGGAGGTGGGTTAAGGTGTCAGCCTTTCACCCCAGGAGGTTGGAGCCTTCTTTAGAATGTCTGATGGCTCCTTGTTTGGAATTTCAATGAGCTATTTATCTTATATGGGTGGGGTAGCTTTTCTCCGGCAGCAGTAACCTCCAAGTTGGTTTTTTGGTTTTCTTTTAAGGGCCAGTCCTATCTATCTGCCTACATATGTCTAGCTGGTTTTTCTACCTATAATAGTATCATGGGACACTCGGGGTGGATGCCATTGATGACTACAGGGTAAATGGAGGAGTCATTGCCAAAGGGGCAAAGAAGGGAGGAGTTCCAGTGATCGTAACTAGAAGAGGGGACCTGGGAATTAGGGTTCATATTTGCATGACCATGGCCTGGGAGTTGGCAGTGAGCACAGCACACAGGAGGACCAGCAGCATTGGCCCTGCTATGGGGTGGGGGTGGGGTGGAGGGTTTAGTCATGAAGGTTCTTTATATCACTACAGGTGGTGTTATTGGGGTGTTGTGGCACTGGGTGGTGTCAATAAAAAAATATGGCCTTAAAGACTAGTTTCCAAGGCTTAGGCAGGTGTGAGCACGATCTAGTAAGTCCTTAGGGCAGTTGCCATCTGAGAAGTTATCTAGCAGCTAGAAGGCAAAGAGGCTTTAAGGCCTATGTTCCATGATTGCCTGATGAAAGTCCTTCCAGGCCTTAGGGGATAAGGGGGCCCAGGGCAGAGCATTAGGGGGTCCACCAATAACCACTGGAAAAGCCTCAGG
Source organism: Thryonomys swinderianus (assembly GCA_004025085.1). NCBI lineage: Eukaryota > Metazoa > Chordata > Mammalia > Rodentia > Thryonomyidae > Thryonomys > Thryonomys swinderianus. The sequence goes on along the minus strand of PVIC010035389.1, from coordinate 9,973 downwards.
GCCTGGGGGGTGTGCTGCTGAGGGTGGATAATGGTGTTGGAGAAGATAAGGATTGTCTTCATCGGAGTCAGGGTTGTGGGGGGCGGCGAGGTGAAGGGATTGGGCCTGGGCAGTGATAGCGGCTGGGTAAAGGGGCTGGTAGAGGTGGGGGACAAGTAGCGTGGAATAGTGCAGGAGGAGGAGAGTAAAACAGGCTGCACACAGGAGGCCGCCACAGTGTGGGAAGAATGCCAGAAGAGGGTGGTGCTGAAGGAGGGAATTGAGTATAGAGGTGGGGCATTTAAGGGGTGGAGCAGAAGGAGGGGCCGGTGATTCATCAGGGGGCCGTGCCTGTATGTCCGGAAGAGAAGGTGCACCGGCGCCATCTTTAGACTGTGAAGAGAAACAGGATATTTCCCATTATGAGGTGAGGTCAGTGGAAAGAAGCAGCCTGCTGAGCCGTAGGAATTCCCTACAGAGGTGGGGGTACCCACCTGAGAGGAAATGGCCTGCTGAGGGGAGGAGGGATTCCTCACAAAGGTGGGGGCATTAACCCTAGAGGCGAGGCGAAGGATTACCTGAGGGCCCCACGGTTGGGTGCCAGTTGTCCTCACGGTTCTGCACACGGGAGGGTGAGGTGCAGAGTCACAAACACACACCAGACTCTGGAACGCTTCCGTTTAATGAATGCAGTGTAGGCCGTTCTATAGCGCAAGCGGTGGGAGGGAGTTTGCTGAGTGGCTGTTGGGATTGTTCTGTGGTTGCCAGAGAAGGTGCCCGACATTGGGGAGGACCCGGAAATCTCTGGGTGTGGTGTGCACTCATTAGCTCAACTCTTGGTTTGGCCTTGATTTAGTCTACTGAGGTCAAGGGCCCTCTCAGAACCTAGGAGACTGGTGTGCAGTTGGCTCAGCCATCTGGGTTTCACCATCAGACACATTTTAATTTCTCCTTGGTAAATAACTAGAAGGAGAATTTCTACGTCATATGGCTAGTGTATACATAAAAATTTACCTTTCCCCGGGCGTGGTGGCTCACGCCTGTAATCCCAGCACTCGGGAGGCAGAGGCAGGAGGATTGCTGAGTTTAGGCTTGCCAGGGCTCAGGACCATCCTGAACTACAAAGCGAGACCCTGTCTCAAAAAAAAAAAAATACCTTTTAATTTTTTTTTGCATTATTTCACATCGACTTCAAACTTTTATATATTCATTCACTCAGTAGAATACTTATGAACTTCACTGTACATAATACCAAACAATCAACTGAATAAAACAAATCTTTTGCTAAGAGATAATAATGGTAAAAAGTTCAAAGATAGAATTTCTCAGGATCAGTGGTCAGGAAAGACTTATGCTGGGCCTTAAAGTGTAGGAGTCCATGAGGCAAGTATTCAATGAAGATATAGTACTGGGGCAAATCAAACTTTAATGTGAAAAGGTATGAATGTCCAAAAGTGTACTATATCTGAGAAACCACCACTTAAAGTTTGATTTTTAGGGAACGTAAGAATATTGGGAAGGTAAGAATATTGGACGAAGATTGGTGAGCTGGGTAGTTTAAGAAAGAATCTCAATTCTATGGAAATGTGTTTTTATCTTAGTGTAGCTTCACCTTATTTCTGCAAAGCTAATCACTTTTTCCTGTGGCTGCAGCATACTGGGAGCATATTTCTCTTTGCTACATTGTGTGATTTCTTTGTATCTATCTTCTCTACTATGAGTTCCTATGAGATATCTTTACTATATTCATTGTTACCAATGCTTTGCACTTCTTAGAACTTTGGAACATCAGAATTTATGCAGAAATGAATAAACAAGAATGAATGATATTATCTACATTATTGCTGAACAGATTCATGAAAAATTTCTTATCAAAGACTGATTAGATAACCTTTTTGAAAGCACATTAGAAACCTGTATTTATTTCTCTACTGGAGCAAGGTCATGTGTGTAATCCTCTTATGAGCTTGATTTATTAATTTCAATTGTTTTTATGATCAATACTGATTTCATGGCCTCATTGACTTTGGAGTGATCTGCATGGATGGCTGAGATAGTTGAAATGAATGGATCAACTGTGCTGCAGTGTGTTTAATTTTATGATAAAATTGTAGCACTGAAAAAAATTTTGTTTAAAAGAAGCTAAAAGTCTTTGTATGAGTTATCCTTTTTCAGCCATAAATTGATGCTGTATTTTCTAATGGTTGTTTTCATTTGTGCCATATTTCATAAAATTCTATTATCTTCATGAACTTTATTTACACAAACTTAAGTAGATCAGTAGTCTACCTTTGTTTATGAAACGTGGTAATTTGTTGTAATAATAAATAGTGTTTATTTCATTTCCCATTCACTTTAATAACTGTAAAATAAATGTGCAATGTGAAAAGAAGGAAGTCTGAAAAATAAGGATAACATTAGAAAAGTGAAAGGGAACAGAGCCAGTTATGAACATGTGTTCTGAATTATTAAGTAAGAATTCGAGTAATCATATAATTAGTCACCTGAAACAAACTTATTGTGGCCTACAATAACTCTTATGGCTATTAGGAATACAGTGGTGAACCAGATACCCTCATTCACCCATTGGGATTGAGAGTGAAGATGAGTAATTGGGTGACTACTGATAGGAGCAGCTATTTTGTGTGTGATTCTGAAGTACTGGATTCAAATAATAATTTTAATAGTTTTAATATGGCTGAATTAATATACATTCTCCAAAAGATGATTTGAATATATAATATCATATATGTATGTACTTATATATTCTTACACTGTTTGTTTTACTTAACAGTTTTTTCTTTCCTGCTTTTCAAATTTTCCAAGCATAAATCTATATTTGAAAAACTTTAAAGTTTTTGTATTTTAACTCAGTTTATAATCCTGTTTTCATTTTATGAAGTATTTAAAAATGTTTTATAATTTTTAAAAAAAGCAGTTTGAGGGCCGGAGGGTTAGCTCAGGAGTTCTGGCGCCTGCCTCGCAAGCGCAAGGTCCTGAGTTCAATCCCCGGTAACCACATACAATGCTGGGCGTGGAGACTCAGGCCCACCAGCAATCAGTACCACATACCATAGTGCCGAGTATGGTGGCTCATGCCTGTAATCCCAGCACTCGGGAGGCAGAGGCAGGAGGATTGCTGAGTTTGAGGCTTGCCTGGGCTACATAGTGAGCTCAGAGCCAGCCTGAACTACAAAGCGAGACCCTGTCTCAAAAAAAAAAAAAAAAAAAAAAAGCAGTTTGAATTTTGTTGATCCACGGAACTTGAGTGTCAAATGCACAGATAGACACTTAAGTGTATTTTGGTAATAAATTTTCAAAATTAAAATGGAAGACTTTTAAAGAGAAAATTAAGTTTTAGAATAAATCTGTTGTGAGATTAAGAAAGCCATCATAATAATTTGCATATTTGGTAAGAATGTAATTTTTCCTTTCCCCTTCTATCTTGTTTTTTATACAAAAATACAAGTATATTTATATTTTAATTTATACACTGTTATAGAGAACCTTAGTACATGTAGGAGTTGAATATACAAAAGGCAGAATTCTCCCTTTACATAACTTATATTCTGTCAGTTTGGCAGCAGTTTGTAGCCAGTACATGGTTAAAAGAAGGGCTCCAGTATCTGTAAATATAAGGTTAGAGTATTAGCCTGCCAATACTCTAAATCATTCATTTAGCTCCCCCTTATTTCATTATCTGAAGACTGTGTCTTTTATAAGTATTTGCTTCATGGGTTATTTGAGCATTTTGCAATTCAAAACAGTGCTCATCCCACTACCAAGCACTCAGAGTCTAGAGTGCTAACCATTACAGTCTGGAAACACTATCTGGTACTCTAAAATGCCTACTGAATCCTCAGGATTATCATAAAATTGCTCTATGAAGTTCCATTTTACAGAGTGGACAAATGTCCCTGAGAAGTAGCTTCAAGTTAGTTCACAAGAGTATTACTGTGACTTAAAAAATGGTAAGTTTGAGTCATTTTTACTGAAGTGGATGCACCTTCAAGACATACTCGTAAGTGAAATAAATAGGTCATAGATGTGTAAATATCATATCTGTTCTGAGAAACTGAAGATGTTAATAAGTTCTAGAATGTATGATATATATTGTGAAATAGAAAATATGCAAAGGGAAATATGGTGGAGGTGTGAGTAATGAGGGGTAAAGAAAAAATGTGATGGTAATAAAAAAGGGGAAACAAAGCTTATGTATTAGGGGATGGAGGGTTGTGGGGTTGGTAGGGGAATGGGAAAAATGAGAATTAAATTGTATACTGGTACAAATTCCCAATATTGAGTGTGATCACGATGTGTGTATACAATGTACCAATAAAGATTAATTTTTTTTAAATGTAAGAGGTGATGTTTAATGTTTGGAATCTGTTAGATGGTGCCTTCCATTCTTCATTGGACCAATATTCATGGAGAAGCTCAATGCTATTCTGCATTCTTTTTGTAGATTCTGCAACAAGAAACTGTCAACTAATGTATCACTGATCTGCTGTACATGTGATGATGCTCTTTTTTCCCTGTGGTTCTCTCTTCTTTAGGTGCAATGCTTCCTTTGGTAATAAGTATTTCAAAATTAAAATATTTTGAGAGCTATTAAAGAGAAAAGTTAGTTTTAGAATAAATTTGTTGTGAGATCAAGAAAGCTATCAAAATAACTTGGGATTGTGTATTTGGTGAGAATATTCAGATGACTTTGGAATTTGGGTACTTTGGATTATTTTCATTTGTTTCTGTGAATCACAGTGGTTTTATAGTAAAGTTGAGTGGACTTTTGTAAAGCCTCAAAATAATCCAAACATTTCACTTTACTTTGGACTGTGTGTGTGTGTGTATTTGACTCTTTATTGGTATATTACATATACACATATGATCACACACAATATTGAGAATTTGTACCAGTGTATTACACAATTTAATTCTCATTTTCCCCATTCTCCCATACACTCTAAAACGCCCTGTCCCTATATACATAAGCTTTATTTCCCTTTTTAAAATTACCATCATGGGCCGGAGGGTTAGCTCAGTGGTTCCGGCGCCTGCCTCGCAAGCGTAAGGACCTGAGTTTGATCCCCGGTTACCACATATAATGCTGGGCATGGTGGCTCACGCCTGTCATCCTAGCACCCGGGAGGCAGAGACAGGAGGATTGCTGAGTTCGCTGAGGCTTGCCTGGGCACCATAGTGAGCTCAGGGCCAGCCTGAACTACAAAGCAAGACCCTGTCTCCAAAAAGCAAAAAAAAAAAAAAAAAACTACCATCATATTTTTCTTCCCCATGTTACTTACCCCTACACCCCATTTCCCTCTTATTTTTTTCTAGTTCACAATATCTATCATATATTCTAGAGCTCATTTACAGCTTCAGTTTCTCATACCAGAGAGTGTGAGTCTAGAAATAATAGTAGTGGTTGTTGTGATGATACTTATCATATTAGTCATAGCAGTAATGAAAATAATGGTAGTAGCAGTGTGCTATTGGAATGAGCATTTGGTATCTAATGATTTCTCACAGTTGAGGACCAAAGAATACAAACATTGACCTTCACTGAGTAAAAGGATACAAAGAACCAGAAAAAGGACCAAGGAAATCAAAATTTACTAATGGCAGTCATGAGATTTTATAGTCTGCAGGTCATTTGCCTGCTTGATTTTAGAACCCTGCCATTTCCCTGTTTTAATCTGAGTGTTGGAATCCTTTGGCTTTTTGATACTGCCTCACAGGTAGGCTTTCAATTAGAAAATATTGGTGCAGATGGATAAAAATATGGACAATTATAGTATAGAATGATGTCACTGTGGTAGAGATAAGCACGTGGCAGGAAGGTCTCTGACTTAGCATTCTGGTAGTGATTATAGTTCTTAGGTGGATCTAGTTCTTTCTGGTTAGCAGTTTCCTCTCAATTTTTAGCTCCTGGTAGAATTCAGCTTCCACCAGTGGCCCAGCTTTGAAGTTTCAGTAGCTCTTCTGCATTCTGTGTGTGTTTAGCTTCAGTGGCTTTCATTGAGTTTAGTATCTTTCTATAGTCCTGTACAGGATGAATTGCCTCAGCTCCTCCAGCTGTTCATTCAACATTTCAAAATTCCTTGTAATTAATTTCCCTTATTAAGTTCTCTCTACTGAATTACCTGGAGTGGTGACTGTACTTTTTAACTGGTGTTGGCTCATATAGTGAATAAATGAAAGATGTTTTATTGCTCTTGCTGGCCTTTGACTAAGAGTTTCTATGCCCAAGTAGAGGGTTAGCAAGAAAAAAAAATGCTAAATTAATTCTTATAATTACCTAAACTATCCATTAACTTGCAAAGTTTTAGAGAATCTTAATTTATTATTATCATTAGGTGTAGCTGATAGACTGACATAATTTCTTGACTGTATAATTATACTATATTGTCTATATTATTTATAATATGTAGATACTTTGAAAGGAAGAACGGGAGCAATATTAGGTTGCATCTACATAGCTTTATGAGTTTAAAAAGCTATTGGGAAGGAATCTTTTTCTTTTTCAAATGAAGCAGCAAAATATCTTGTTTCTGTATTTCTCTCACTGCCAGTCAGGGCTTTAGAAATAATAGGACCTCAGTATTTTTTTTTTTAATTCAAGACAAGAACATTCATATGAACATTTGGTTGTATTTTACATTATTTCTTTTATCTGTTTTTTTTTCACCAGGTGAGAGTGAAGATTATATGACTACATAATGAGGAAGGAAAATGTTACACATGTTTTGGGTATCATTTTAATTTCATTCAAAAACATTGTTATTACTTTTCTTATAATTGATACTGTAGTCCAGTGAGTAATTCTTCTTTTAATTTATGTATTTTACTTATTTCTACAGGGCCTGACCCAATTCCTAGTGTAATTTCTCATCCCCATCCATGCTTCATTCATACCAGTTTCCTGTTTTTATTTTCTAGATGAGTTCAGTCATCCCCAAACTTTTTGGCTAGGGGGACTGGTTTTGTAGAAGATACTTTTTGTGGAGGTATGGTTTCGGTGTGACTCAAAGGAGCATATAATCTAGACCATGTGCATGTTCAGTTCACACTAGGACTCATGTTCCTTTGAGAATCTAATGCTACTGCTGGCCTGATAAGAAAGTGGAGCTTAAGCAGTAATGCCATGCCAGCGATGAAGTCTAGATATTCCATATCCTTTTTTTTTTTCCCCACCTAAGCACATCTCTCATTTTCCTTAAGTCTCTTTGGTGGCACTTTCTCAAATATTCTTTGAAGAGAACTAATTGCTATTTTGGGTTTACCTTTTTAAGTACTTGTCACACAGAGTTACAAAAGATTTGTGTGTTTGATTTCCTACTAAATTTTGAGCATTTTGAATAGGAGTGATTTTTTTAAATCATTTTTTTTTTTTGGTGTTCCATAACTGGTGCTTTGCCTTCATATGTTAGATATTCACCAAATCAACACTAAAACACTATTCCATTCTGTCCTTGACTACTTATATTTGACAAAATAATTATATTTCATCTTCTGAGCACTTTGAAGAAGGGGGAGCAGGAAAAAAATGATTCTTTAATTTAATTTAATTTTGTTTTCCTGACATACAGTATCCTGTTTAAAATATATTACTTAATCATATTAAACGTTCAGCACATTTTTAAGAATTTCAACAAATTTGAGATCCTAATCTTTGTTGAAAAGTTCAAAAAAGTCATTCAGTACATAATTTATCTCCTGGAAATCAAAACTATTTTTGACCAAGTGCTTCAGAATAATAAGTCATAGAACTGTTGTGACCAATGAGAGTTTCAACTATAAACAAAATATAAACTAAATAAAATGAAGGTTGATCTTTATAAGCAACTAAAACCAAACAACTCTCATGTTTACATAAGGTAACTAATAATTTTTGCATCATATAGGCACATATATATTTATATATATGACATCATTCTCAATTATGGAACTTAAGGAAACATCTGTGTAACTATAATAATCAACTATGGTGTAGGAGTACAACTATATGAATGTAATTTTCTAATTGTGAGATATGCACTATATTAGCCAGGTTCTTGGAAGTAAAAATCTTGCATATTTAAAATCAACAGTTTTAGCAGAGTTTTACCAAAGATTACTTGGAAAGTTGTGAATAGGTTAAAAACCAGTAAGGGAGAGTGCAGTGCCCTTTTGCTGACTAGCAACATATAGGGAATGGTTACCAAAGAGATAGAGTAGCCACAAGAAGAGATCTATGTGAAAAGCTTCTCTTAAGAGGAGAGTGGGCTTTAGTAGAGTTTGAGCCAGCTCATGGTTATGTAGCAAATGACTTAGGTCACTATTATCATGACTTTTGATTGGCCAATGCCTCCCACTGGGGCAGGCAAAGAGCAAACATGAACAGAATATAGATATTGATTCTGGCAATCAGAGAATGTTCATTATATATGTGTGTGTGTGTGTGTGTGTGTGTGTGTTCATATATATACATATATATGTGTGTGTGTATGTATGTGTGTATATATATATATATATATATATATATATATATATAAAATCTTGTTCCTACAGTAAGGACAAGTGTTAGAGTGAGAATGTAGAAAGCTTTTCTTTAGATAATACAGATACTAATTATAACAAGAGTTTCATATATCTTACTCTTTTTGAAGAGTGATAGCCAGATATGAAACCAATGCCTTATCCTAATTTTAAGAGTCTACTCATTTAGGAAATTAAAACTATAATCTTCAAAAAATCATCCTCCATCACTTAATCTGAGTTAGTCATAGAAAAATAGTTTTTTAGTCATAGCAAAATATTGTTCATGTATAACATATTTCAGAAATTACAAAAAGTATAGGATAATCAGGTGGTAGAATTAGAGGTAGATTTATTGAAAACTGTTTATCCTTGATGCTTCAGAAATGTGTGTATGTGCTGGGCTGTCTACTATAGTTTTCCAAGGCCACCACATTTGATTTGTAACATGGTTTGAAGAATTACAACAGTTACATAGTCCTGTGCTGTGCCTTTTTAACTCTTAACTTCACATTTTTTCTGAGACAATTTATTTTCTATCCTTTAATCATTTTTCCTGTTCTTCTTTGGACTATTTCCAGGTTCTCTATGTTCTTTTAAAACTTAACGATTACAAAGGACTATTCTGGGAAATTACCACTTAAAAACTGTTACAGCAGAAGTTTAAAAATGGCTACACACATGTTAGAAAATGAAATGTTCCTGTCTAATAATGCTGATAGTGGAGCTGTAGTAAATTAAATTACAGCAGGTCAGAGCATAAAACATTGAAGGGGAGTCAAGCATATCAGGACCCAGGAAAGAAACCCTTTGCTAAGAGAAAATGTTCAGAAAGAGCCAAAAAAAAAAAAAAAAAAAAAAAACTAAGGTGAGAAACCTTTTCCTTGCACTAATCACAAACAATTCTCTTTTATAATGGGAATCTGAGTCCTTGATTCAGGAAGTTGAGATGCTAAAGTAAACACAAATCTTAAAGGAAGTGATACTTCATTATATTATATTTTTTAAGAATTGTAAGATTCTACCTGGGAGAAGTTTATGTTATTATTAATTTAAGGAAAGAAAGCTAAAAAGTTCTCAGAGAAGTTTATGTGGGAAGTTCTGCTCCAGTTTTTGTACATAAATCTTTCCATTTAAAAATAATCATGAAAAGTAGAATACTATCATTTTAGTTGTTAAATTATTGACGGGCTAGGAAGTTAACTGATTTCAATGTTAGTGTGCTTGCCTATCATAGATAAAGTTTGGTCCATTTCTCCACGCCAGACAAAAAAAATCTCATTACTTTATCTGCTGGTTCAGTGGGATAGCATACATCTTTTTATAGAGAAAGAGATGTGGAAGTACGTCTTCTAATGAAAAAGTCTGGGAGAATTTGTTTTTAATGGATAAAAGTATCCATTTACAATGTACTTTATTTTTTTAACAGAGTTAATATTTATCTTTTAAAACTGACTATTGGTACATTTTATACATA
>PVIC010035388.1:0-19098 GCA_004025085.1 Thryonomys swinderianus | reverse complement strand
TTTTTTTGGAGACAGGGTCTCACTTTGTAGTTCAGGCTGGCCCTGAGCTCACTATGGTGCCCAGGTAAGCCGCCGCGAATTCAGCAATCCTCCTGTCTCTGCCTCCCGAGTGTTGGGATTACAGGCGTGAGCCACCACGCCCAGCATTATATGTGGTAACCGGGGATCGAACTCAGGTCCTTGCGCTTGCAAGGCAGGCGCCGGAACCACTGAGCTAACCCTCCGGCCCCATGCTCTTTTATTTTCTTTCTGTATCATATTTATTCCTTCCCCTCATCATATTCCCACACCAAGTTTCCTATAGAAATATTCCACTCTATAAAAGCTGTCCTACTTTCTAGAACTCATTTGGATCTACAGGTGTTCATGCCAAAACCCTTCACTTGCCACATAAATAGTTTTAAGAAAACAGATATCTTGGAGGCATAATATTACAGAGACCATGATATGGACAGAGGACAAACAAAACTCCAGGACCCCCCCCCTTTTTTTTGAGACAGGGTCTCACTTTGTAGTTCAGGCTGGCCCTGAACTCACTATGTAGCCCAGGCAAGCCTCGAACTTGGCAATCCTACTGCCTCTGCTTCTCGAGTGCTGGGATTACACGTGTGAGCCACCACACCCAGTATCCAGGACCTTATTAACCTGCTATTATTAAAAGCACAATTTGTGTTTTCATCTGAAGTAGTCAGAGTAAAAAAGTAGTTATTGTTTGTTTGTTTGTTTGCTTTTTAAAACACGGTCTTGCTTTGTAGTTCAGGCTGGCCCTGAGCTCACTATGTAACCCAGGCAAACCTCAAACTCAGCAATCCTCCTGCTTCTGCCTGCTGAGTCCTGGGATTACAGGTGTGAGCCACTACACCTGGTTTAAAAGTAGTTTTTATTGTGGGAACATAATGAAGGTAAAGAATAAATATGATTCCAAAAGAAAATAAAAGAGCATGTATATAAGGGATGGGGGTGGGGGTGCATAGGGATGTGGGTGAAACTGAGAATTAACTGGTGTCATATACTGGTACAAATTCCCCAGTATTGTGTGTGATTGTGAGATGTATATAAAGTGTACCAATAAAGAATTCAATTTTTAAGAAAAAGTAGTTTTTACTGAAAACCATAACTCTTTCCTTGGACCTCAGATGCCTGATAGGTAACTGAAAGCAAAACAGAGCTTAACCTTCATTTTACAAAACTCAAATTCTTCTCATCTCTGGATGTAAGCATGCTAGCTGTTTAGGTAGTATCTGTATGAGATTAACACTGAATTTACCTAGCCTGTCTTACTCTCCTCAAGTCTGAGGACAAACACCAAGGGCAACTATAGTAATTTCTAACACTTGTAGAGATATCTAATTCCCAGCTTTCACCATGTCCAGGTCTAAAAACTTCCTCCCCCCTTGAAAGCAAGGCCTGTCTCCATCCCCTGTCCTAAATCTGTCATCACCTGAGTCCGGAAGAAACAGAGCCTTTCAGAACACACACTCCTGAGCTCGACCATCACTCATGGACACTGCACAGTCCTTCAAGTGATAAGATTCCTCCAGAGCTACAAAATCAGACCTCAGCCCACCACAGCCCCCATAAAACTGGTCCCCCAGCCTTTGTCATGGGCCAGTTTGAGTCTCTGCAGCTGCATTTTCTTTTACTAACCTTCATTAAAGGGCCAGCTTGATGTTTGTCAGCTGCTCAAGCTAAAGTCCCTGACCATTTTCTCTCACTTCCCAATTAAATTTTTTCCTTGCAAATCTGTACCTGAAATTTAATCCATTATCATTGAAGCAAGAACCTATACTAGCCAAAGAAAAATGAACCTTACAGGCATTTCAACCTCTTATTTTATAGCTAGAAATACAGTATTTTAAATAGTTCACCCTATAGAAAACACCCCAGTATCCTATTTGTCAGTAGAAGCTATTTTGTACTCTGAGAACTTTGGATTTTAAAGCTAGAGATGCCTTCATAGGGGCAAAGTCGCTTTCATGGGGCAGAAAGAGTTTTAGAATGAAGAACGAGCCTTAATACTAGGATCACTATACAGACTGAGGCTCAGGTTCATCAGTGATAAAATTCTCAGGCAGAAGTCAAATGAAAATTCCAACTTTTATTTCTTGAAATGATAGCAAAATCTAGGTCTGGCTGAGGCAACTGCACCACCTACCAGTCTTCTAGGTCTTGAGAGAGCCCTTGGCCTTCAGTAGACTAAATTGAGAACTAAACAAGCAGTGAGCTAAAAGGCACTCCAGGGCCAGAGATTGCCTGGTCCTCCCAATGTTGGACCACTCCTCTGACAACCATAGACCAATCCCAATCACCACCGCAAACCCCTCCCACTGCTTGTGCTATAGAACGCCCTACACTTCATTCATTAAACTCCCCAGAATCTGGTATACATGTGTGACTCTGCGCCTTACTTTCTCCTGTGCAGAGGCGAGGTGAAGGATTACCCGAGAACCCCACGTTTGGGCCCCTTGGGTAACCCTTCACCTCACCTCACTAGTGAGTGCCCCACCTTTGTGGGGAATTCCTCCTCCCCTTCGCCCAGCAGGCTGCTTACTCTCGGGTGAGTGCCCCCACCTTCACAGTGAATTCCTCTTTGCCCCCCCCCCCGCTGCGGCTCAGCAGGCTGCTTCTTTAATGTATTGAACCCCCTTCCACCGTCTTTCCACTGACCTCACCTCTTCAAGTATGGGAAATAGCCTCTACTCTGCTCAGTCCCAAAATGGCGCCAGCGCTCCTTCTCTTCCAGCGGGCACACAGGCCCCGCCCCCTGTGGATCCCGGCCCCTCCTTCCGCTCCACCCCTTAAACTGCTCCACCTGCGCGCTGCTTCCTACCCTCATCCCCAGCCTCTAGAGGTGAAGTCCAGTGCTGTGGGCTATGGCTCCTGCGGTGGCTGCTGCCGCCGCCACTGCTCAACAAAGCCCCTCTGGGCCTCTACTCCCACGGGAGGCCTCCTGGGAGCGGCGGTACTTGAACAAGCCAGCCGGGACCCCACTGCTCTACGTGCCACCCTGTAAGACTTGCCCAGAGAGGTGCCCAGCTTCCACTGGGCCAACACCTCCACACTTTTACCACAAGCACTTCAAAGAACAACTGGATCTGCACAGAGGACACTGGCCTTCTCTACCTCAACCCAAGCCTGGACTGTGACTCCTGCGCGCAGCTCAGCCTGCAGATCGGTGGCTCCCTACAAAAGACGTCAAGCCCTACACCAATACCCGATCCGCCAATCGGCCAAATGAGAAGGTTCTTGCTTCAGGAACGGCCCAAAAAACATCGACACTGCCCAGCACCTCGACACCCCAATAAGACCACCTGGAGAGATATAAAGGACCTCTATGAACAAGCTTGTGCTTTGGCCCCTCTGGGGACCACCCACCCCATACCAGAGCCAATGCTGGTGGTCCTCCTGTGTGCTGTGTTCACTGCCAATTCTCAGGCCACAGTCACATACATATGAGCCCTAGTTCCCAGCCCCCCTCTTCTAGTCACAATTGACTGCAATTCCTCCCATCCTCACCCCTTTGGCAGTGACTCCTCCATTTACCCTGTAAGCATCGACGGCATCCACCTTGAGTCTCATAGAACACTTCTTTCATTCCTCTGTCTGCTTTGCTACCTCACCTGCAACTGACTCTTCCTCCACCCTAGCAACCTAAAACCAACAGACACCATTGACCCATCTTTCTTGTTCTTGGGGCCAATCCTTTCTTCTCTGGAGTCTCTGGGACCTCCTACTTGTACAGTGACTCGTACTATGTGTCCTATACCCCCAACTCAACAATTTTGCCTTTTAGCATGTGTTTGCCCACCCCTTACCAAGATAAGTCAGGCAGCGACCCCTGTTTAACCTTGCGCTTCACCCACACAGGAAACATAGTTTGGGGGCTTTGGCGATCATCACCATCATTGTGTCCATAGTTACCACAGTCTCCACAGCTGCCATTGCTTCAATCACCTTGCACAAACGGATCACCACTGCTGCCACTATTAATCAACTCTCAAAATACTGCACATGCCCTGGACAAGCTCTGGCTCTCTTCCATGATACCCACACTGCCCTTGTCAACCTACAGCCCCAAGTTGACTTAGTCCTTCAATGTGGTTACCTTTAATAATGTCTGGAGCTCCATTTGGGAGGGATTCACAATTCACTCATGCCCACCAGCAATCAATACCACATACCACAGTGCCAGGCGTGGTGGCTTATGCCTGTAATCCCAGCACTCAGGAGGCAGAGACAGGATTGCGGAGTTGGAGGCTTGCCTGAGCTACATAGTGAGCTCAGGGCCAGCCTGGACTACAAAGCGAGACCCTGTCTCAAAAAAAAAAGAAAAAAAGTGATATGGTTGGCAGAGCCGTTGGGTCTAAACAGAGGGGAGGAGATAATGGCAAAATCCAGGTTTGGCTAACCCAATTATACTGCACACCAGTCTCCTAGGTCCTGAGAGAGCCCTTGACCCTCAGTAGACTTAGTTGAGACCTAAGCAAGTGTTTAGCTAAAGGGCATGCCGTGGCCAGAGATTTCTGGTCCTCCCCATTGTTGGGCCCCTCCTCTGACAACCATAGACCAATCCCCAATAGTCACCGCAAGCGCCTCCCACTACTTGTGCTCTGTAATGCCCTATACCGCATTCAATAAACAGAAGCATTCTAGAAACGTCCCCAGAGTCTGCTGTGCATGTGTGACTCTGCACCTCACTCTCCTATGTGCAGCCCCGGGACAACAACATTGAAGATATAAAATATCAGACCAAAACTGATAGTCTAAACCTTTTAGTTTTCCAGATAAAGTCACTGAAGCTAAGGAAACAAAGGTGCAGTTATTAATAATGACTATGTGAAATAATACCACCTTCTCTATCATGATTTCACCAGTGTTGTAAGAAGTCGAGTAGCATGAATGAAGTTCAGTTTGGAGACAAAAATACCAATTAAGTTTGTACAACTGATCCTAACCTTGGGGAGGCTAAGGCAGGAGGACTGGTGTGAGTTTGAGGCCACAGTGGGCTACGTCATGAGTTCGAGGACAGTCTGAACTACAAAGAGAGACCCCATCTCTAAAAAAAAATAATAATAAAAAGTTGCTGTAATTGTCCATTAAGTGATTCCAGGAATAGAAACAAGGAAGGAGTTTTTGTCTGAGGAAACAAGCACAAAACCTCAGGATTTTAAAGGAAAGCAAGGTCTTCCAGAGTGAAGGACGCAGAGAAGGAGGAGGCCTTCAAGCAAGAAGGTCTGTAAGGATATGAGAACACAATGCAGAGGACAGAAAACCCAGTGGGTAAAATTGGACTTGTCCAGACTAAGATCCTGCTGGACTATCCATGCAGAGCCGCCCGGTGGGAGAGTGAAAATCTGTGTGGAGGACACAGTCTGCCTCTCATTAGTGGGGATGAAGCATGGCAAGAGAAGGACCAGGGGAGCGCGGTGCCAGAGAAGCCAGAGCACAGGACAGTCGCTGGAAGCACTAACTGGCCAAGAGCAGGAAGTGCTGCTGAGGGAGCCGGTCTCCGGATTGTAGAGAGCACAGTGCTGGCCCAGCCAGCCCAGGAGAGCGGAAGTCACACTGCAGCCTGTGGATTCCGGCCGTGAGGAGGGCTGGGGAACAGTGGGACAGGGATGACGGGTACAACTGGTCAACGTTGCAGACTGACTTTGCCATTGTCCAGGGACCTCGTTTCTGCACTCGCTGTCATTCCTGACACAGGTTTCCCCAGTCTGGTCTGTAGGCAACCGTACCCTGTGGAATTCAGCTGTTTGAAGGATTCAGTAGGATTTTGTGTGCACAAGTGTTTGTAATAACTTGCGTAAAGGGCACCGTCAGAGTTAAGCTACTCAGGATGTGGCTTCCTCTCTCTGCTGACAAATGCTGCCTTTATGTCTTTTCTGAGTTTGTACCTCAGAGAAGGAAAGAGGCTAAAGCTGAAAGTGTCACACATGAGGTAAATATTTTCAACTTAGTAAATTAAAATATAAGCATAATTACATCTTAGAATTGTTTCTTCCTGTCTATAAGACTCCCACACACACACATACACACACACAACAGATGTTACAAAAAGTCATGATGTTTTTCTAGCTCTGAGATGATTATTCCAAATAATAATAATACAATTTTTGGCACTGGCTCTGTAGCAAATCTTAACTATAAAGTTATTAAGCAATAACCATTACATTACAAATAAAACTTACACCTGTCTCTGTCTAAAATGCTACAGTTCATTATTGTTGCTCTTATAAGAAAAAGAAAAGGCAACCCTATAGGTAAAACCCTTCACAAAAGAAAAATACCATGCTGCAGACTCATTATTTCAAGGTGTTATTATGTTGGATGATAGCTTCTAGGTGTAAGAAGCAGACCTATAATGATCACATTAAGGCTGAACCTCATTAATAATAGATGAGATCTGATTATATCCATTCCTGATGTTACGATAATAACCTGTGGCATTTTTGTAACAAACACAATCATTTAAACGTTCTTTTGCTTTTCAAAAAATATTCTTGGCACACTTTAGTACTAAGTGGGAGAAGATAAGCTCCTTTTGAATCAAAGAGCAGTACCTAACTCGATTTCTTTCCAGTGCCTTTTAACAATAAGAATTGACATTTCCAATAAATAATAATAACTTTTGACTGAATGTCTGGCTTTTTATAGATTTCAAAAGAAAACATTTGATGCCTTTTCACTGCTGTGTATAGCGATTTTTATTTTTTAGCAAGACTTTTTAGCAGACTTCTGTGTTCATGGCAGATTCAAGCACCTTGTCTTCCCTTTCCATGCAGTTGACGCAGGACAGGTACAGTCTATGAGAGTCAAATGGGCATCCCATGTAAGATACTTGCTTTGTGATTTCTCACTGATTTTCCCTGCCTGGACTTTAATGCTTCACCTCTTATGGAAGAACCATGTGAAGGGTGGAATGCCCCCCCATCTAGACGAATTGTCTTACCAGGGCAAATGGACTTGACAGATGTTTTCTAACTTGGATCTTGGAATGGGGAGCTTAGATTAGCTATGTGGGAGAATCAAATATAATTGCACGGGTCCCCAGAAGGAATGAAGGTGGTGGGATGACAAGGCCAAATGGTAGATGTGCTCTGTATGTGGAAGGAGAAGCCACAGCCCAGGAAGACGAGCAACCAGTGGAAGCCCCACGGCCAGAGAAACAGAACATCTCTTTAAGGACTTCAGAAATAACCAGACCTGCCCACACTTTTATTTTAGCCTCCTAAGATTCACTTCATGCTGTGGCCTCTAGAAAAAGAAGAAGATAAATCTATGTCATTTCAAGCTGCTAAGCCAAATTTGTGGAGATTTGTTATGGTAACAATTGAAAAGTAATATATCTTTTATCTTCACTCCTTCTAAAGAGTTTCTACTC
Organism: Thryonomys swinderianus; assembly: GCA_004025085.1. Lineage (NCBI taxonomy): Eukaryota > Metazoa > Chordata > Mammalia > Rodentia > Thryonomyidae > Thryonomys > Thryonomys swinderianus. The sequence continues at coordinate 11,714 of PVIC010035388.1, read as the reverse complement.
TTTTTTTGATGGTTTGTTTCCAAAGGAAAGACTGAACCAAAATAGTGATGACACAACCTACAGAATGCAAGAAAAGGGAGAAAATCTATATCAGCTATACTTCCAACACATGAGTCATTATCTAGAATATATAAAAAATTTCAGAACTGAGTAATCCAATCAAGAATAGGCAAATGCCCTAAATAGATACTTCTCAAAATAAGTACAAATGCCCAATAAATATATTAAAAAGTGCTCCACATCTTTTCATCAGGCAAATCCGAATCAAAGAACTATATAGAGATTTCACTTCACCCTAGTTAGAAAAGGTGAGAGACAAAAAACACTAGCAAGGATATGGAGGCATGAAATTCATATACACTGCTGGAAGAGAGGTAAATTAGGATAGCTACTATGAAAAACACTATAGAAGTTCCTCAAAAGTCAAGTAAAACTACCATATGAACTGGCCACACCACTCAGAGATATAGCCAGAGTAAGTGAAGTCAACATACAAAACAAACACCTGCCTATGTATATTTGTTACAGCATAATTCACGAATCCAACAACAGCTGAATGGATAAAGAAAATAGGTCAAATATACCCCATAAAGTATTATTCAGCCCTAAAGAAAAATGCAATCCTGTTACTTGTGGGAAAATGGGTAAAACTAGAGGACGTGTTGAACAAAATAAGCCAGACACAGACAAATATAAAATTTTTCTCATATGCCAAATCATTTTTAAAAGACTGGAAGTAGAACAGGGTAGAATTGTCCAATGCATGACCTATCCACATATAGAAACCCATTAATTTATGGTTAGAATATATCAATTTTAAAATGGGATAAAAAATAGAGAAGATTGTATGGAATAGAGAAAAAGGAACAGAAATTTCAATAGATACAATTTTAATGTATGTGAACTTGAACAAACAGTGTATAATCAATGGCAATCATAATTAAATTATAGAACAGAGCTGGGCGTGGTGGCTCACGCCTATAATCCCAGCACTTGGGAGGCAGAGACAGGAGGATTGCTGAGTTCAAACCTTGCCTGGGCTACATAGTGAGCTCAGAGCCAGCCTGAACTACAAAGCAAGACCCTATCTCAAAAAAAAAAAATTATAGAACAGAAAAGGAGGAAAATAAACAGCTATTGTTGGCATGCTATTCCTTTTCCTTTCAGTCTTTTTTCTACATGTACCATTATATACTTTGGTATTTATTGTCAAGATTATTGGAAATAATCACAGAAGACCAGTATTTATTATCCATTTTGTAGACAAGGAATGTAAACACCACAGAAGCAATTTTTACCCAGTCATACTGCTCATGAAGAACAGGGCCTGGTTTCCAGTCTGAGTTGTGCTTGACAATAAAACCTTTTACTATGATACACTGTGAAGTTAATGGGTAGGAATAAAACTGTAAGGGGGGAGATCCATCCATTTTGATAGAGGCTTTATGATCCTGCTCCTGATAAACCCAAGGAGCCAGAAGCTTTGAATAATGTCAGTGAGAGAGAGCCATGTTCCTTATCTCTAAGGAGACCCTATGACTAGCAGGCCAGTGAGGCCCATAAGACCTTAGGTAGATGCGGTTGAAATGTATAAATTAAAATCCACCTTAGCAGCAGCAGCAGCACTACTTCATGGCTACAGCTAAAGGGAGGCTATGATATTCTTTTCTTTTTTCTTTTGCACCTTCATTGAATCTTTCAGTGAAAATCTTCTCACCCATCCATTTCTTTAGTTGTGTTACCTATGACACTGCTCTATTTTATTCCATTTAAATGTACTGGCTTTGTCTTTTCAAAGAGAACTGGAAGTCAGGAAGAGAAAGGGAAGGAAGGATTAGAAAGAAGGGAGGGAGGAAGGAAAAGAAGAAATTTATCACACCCCATGCAATGGGAAAGGTTCATTAGCATGCTCTCACAATTTTGCATATTAGTTTTGTCCATAGGCTTCTTCTTTATTATTATTCGTTAAACATTTCTATTTGTGTCGAGCAATTGGGAATTGCTTGCATTTAACAATTTAATGTCTGTGCAGTCAGTGATGTAGAGAAATTAATGTAAATGAAAATACTTTGAGTATTGGGAGCATTAGGAAACCATCGCAGCCTATATCCTGATCTAATTCACTGCCTAAGCCAGAGTGCAGGGCTTCTAATGCAGCATAACTTCTTTGTAAGGTGCAAAATACAGCTTCCATTAATGGTCAATTTGAAAGATGTTTCATAAAGAGAAAGAGCACTGTGTCTTGTGAGGTACTTGGAAAGCTAGTATCCTCTCTATGAGTTCCGGCTGGACATTCATCCAGAAGGCAATTTGGAGGCAGAGACAATAGGCAATAAAGCTAAATCATTCAAAAGATGCCAGAGGGCTTTCCTCTGTGCCCCGGTGGTGGAGCTAGTCTGGAGCCAAGGCTCTTCTCTCTACTTAGAGAGCAGTTCTCCTTCCTCCAAGGTCATTCTCATCCATAAGCAGGAAAAGGAAGTGGATTGGAATTGAGATGAGATCCCTGAACCCTTTCTCACAGAAAATCTACAGCCACTGTGCTTCTCACAATTATCCCTTTCTGCCACATCCTCATTGTTCGTACATCCAGATAGGTCAAGATGCTTGCTGCTCTGGGTAATATGATTACAAGGTCAAGGAGGAGTTGTTCATGCTGTTACAATTCACACCCATGATGAAAACTGGTAGAGAACTGAGAAAAATTGTTAACTCTGAGTAACAGATGACTATAAAAAGTATGCATTACATACATTCTTCTCTACTATCCTAATTTTCTTCAGTAGATATCTATCATTTTTATAATTAGAAAACAATTTATAGAATATAGGAAGCTTCATTTTCTATTTAACATGAATCACTTTTGCTCTACCCTAAATTCTTAAGGAGATTCAGATCAAATGGTCACACAACTTCCACCAAGATTTATTAAACTCCTCCAGAGCTCTCTCTTAGCATTAGGGCTACACAAATAAATAAGGTCTGTCCCTATTTCAAAGGGGTTTTAGGTCAAAACATACACATGGGCCAGAGAATTAGCCCAGTGGTTCTGGTGCCTGCCTCACAAGCTCAAGGTCCTGAGTTTGATCCCTGATAATCACATACAATACTGGGCATGGTGACTCACGCCCACCAGCAATCAATACCATATACCACAGTGCCGGACCATGGCTTACGCCTGTAATCCCAGGACTCAGGAGGGAGAGAAAAGAGGATTCCTGAGTTCAAGGCTTGCCTGGGCTACATAGTGAGCTCAGGGCCAGTTTGAACTACAAAGCGAGACCCTGTCTCAAAAAAAAAAGCCGGGCGTGGTGGCTCATGCCTGTAATCCCAGCACTTGGGAGGCAGAGACAGGAGGATTGCTGAGTTAGAGGCTTGTCTGCGCTACATAGTGAGCTCAGGGCTCACTATGGTTGGTTTAAGGCTTCTCTATTGAAGCACTTTAGTATAGTTCTTAATTTAGAGTAAATCAACAGCTGTTTGCTCAGCTGTGAAGGGTATTATAAGAGTCAAGATTAAATGAATTAAAAATTAAATAATAAATAGCCAAGAAAGAACAGTTCTTCATTTAAAGGAGGTGCCAAGAACACCTGAGCCTTGTTTGAAAGATATCAGAATTTTGTAAATGGATAATAAGGAAAGGCAGAGAGGCTAGTGGGCATCTTCCTCTTTTTGAAAATGACTTTTCTAGCACTTTGGTAAACAGTTAACTGTTTGACAAATTCCCAGGAGACCCTTAAAAGCAGTACCATCCATTTTGAAACTACTTCCAGTGTTGAGACACCACCCAATATATGTCCAGATTCATTTTGTAACTTGATTCCATAGGACAGAGACATAATTGTTTCCATGCATTGGAGTTTGCTCGTCTGTTGGCATTTAACCCCACACAGAACCTTTCCAGAAATTCATCAGAATGCACTGAATGTCCTTAATGCCTATATGTTAAAGGCTTGGCCCCAAGAGGATATTACTGGAAGGTGGTGGAACTTTGAGAGATGGGGCCTCATGAGAGATCCTTAGGCCACTGGGGGATGTGCTCTAATGGGACTGTGGTGTCAGACTCTTCCTCTTTCGCTTTGTTTATCATGTGAGTGATTTTGTTCCCCAACAATTTCCTACCATGATGTTGTGCCCTTGCCATCCATCCAAAAGACTAAACCGTCAAAACCATGAGGCAAAAGAAATGTCTCTATATAAATTGATCATCTCAGTGTTGTTATAGTTACAGAAAGCTAATTAATACATGGGCTTCCAAGTAAGTGAAAACATCACTTAAACTTGAAGCAGCAAAGCAATATTTTTTGCCTACAGATAGGAGCTGGCTCCTTATCTTTTCTTCCTTACTATTCTTCTTTGCCCTTTGTACTATCAGATACTCTTCTAGAGCAAAACCAATTTATTGGTTCTAGACATCTCAGTCATCATCAGGAAGAGAAAAGTAAGAGATGAATGTTGTTTTATTTTGGACAAATCACACTCACTCTGCTTCAGAAACATTAGTCACTGGGCAAATGGCACAACTGGTTCCAACCTGATTTGAGCAGGATAAACTGAACACCCAGGTTCAGGGAAGACAGACAGCTCATACTCGTGTGAGGAGCAACCACGCCAAAGAGAGACTTGGAAGAGAAATTCCATGTCAAAAGGAGAGTCACACTGCATGTTATCCTCATTCAAATAAGAATTGGGCACACATAGCTTTTTCCTTCCAAAATACATATTCAATATACCTAACCTTGAGGGTTTCTGACCTTCCCATTATAAATATCAGTTCTTTGGCAATAAAACACCACCACTTTTGTTAACACTGTGCCCTAGATTTCAGGAAACATTGCTCTTCAGTTTAGAATGTAACTCTTATTCATATTCATTCATGATCAGAATTCAAAAGAAGTTTGTTTGTAAACAAATGCAGAAGTTCCTAAGAAAATTGATAAACTTAAATCCGTAGCAGTGACTGAGCTCGGCAGATCTGACATTTCATTCACAGTGATCTCTTCTTCCCAAAGTGCACAGAAGGCACACTGGGAAACACTAGCCAAAAATAAAGTGATCGGTACTTAAAAGTTTCAGTTCGTAGAGGTGCGAAGTATAAAACAAGGCCCACCCACCTTGGGTCAAACTAATGTTTTCCTGTTGCAAGTGTAAAGCTTACTTTGAGAGTTCTCTAGCTATATTTTCCAAAAGGTAAGTTGTGATACACTGAGAATATTATCCTAAGCACCCAATTGGACACCATGTCACTTTAATGTGATGGGATTATTCAGTTCTAGTGATTGTTCATCATGTAAAGCAAGCAGTCTAGAAAGTGGTTTCAAGAAAAATAAGTAGCTTCCACTTGTGAATTTCTTTTCCTTAATACCTAAGGCCCAGTGGAAGAATATATCCTATTTCTTTTCAACTCAGCCAATTTGCCATCACCCTGAGCAGAGCCCATAAATCCACCTATAATTTATTAAAGACTTCCCGGGCACTATGTTCAGCCAGTTCATATGACAGTATCCTTGTTAAAAAATGACCCATCACTGAACACAAGAAAACCAAAGGTTTAGAATGACACACGATAGTTTGAAAGTGACAGAATTTAAATGTTTAGGGACTGGAATCCCAAGTACATCTTGCTGCTGACGGGGCAAATCGCTATGCTTTTAGCTGCAGCTGATGGAATGTGTACCCTCCACAGTTCCCAAGAGATAGGGGAACAAAATTTTATAAACAACTTTTCCTGCACTCAAAGCATCCACAACTTCTAAGGTAAAATTAAAAACAATAAACACTCAGGTTTTCTGTACAATTGCAATCTTCTCCCAGTTTCTCCCCACCCCCAAATCTTGAGTTACTTTAGGAAAAAGTGCTTCATGAGCACACTGTGGGGAACAATCCTGCTGTTAATTTGTTGTTTCTAATCTGTGTGTACGCTTTTTTTTACTGAGGGACAGCAGAGGAAAGAGGAATGATGCCTAGAATTCCTTAACGAGGCAGAAAAGGAAACATTAAAGACACACAAGTATACTACCACAAAGGTCTCCCCCAAGGCCTACAGATAAGTTGAAAGAGTGGCTGCTGGGTTTGAATGTTTCCTCTCAAAATTTATGTGATAAAAACTTAACTCTCATCCTACCAGTGATAATGTCTATATTTATTAATTTTCTTTCTTCCTGAGACAAAATATGTGACACCCAAAGTTAAAAGGGAAGGTGTTTATTTGGCTTACAGTTTGTACAGATTTTAGTCCATAATTAGCTGGATCTGGGCTGGGATGGCAAACAGGCAGAGAGAAGAGAAACAGCATGACTAGGTAGGTACAAGGCAGAAAAGGTAACGAGAGAAAAGGAGAAAACGAGAGAGTGAGAAAGTTCAACAGCAACTTTCTGCCTCTTTTATCTTAGATTACAGGGATCAGGATGGGGCCAAGCTAATCACTCACATGGAGTGATTCAGTCATCAAATACCTTTAACCCCAGCATTGCACATTCCACATGCAGCTACCTCTGAAAAAGCTCCATCTCATCTGCATGAGGCTTTAAGGGGACATCTAAACAGAGAGCATAACAGATCCCACCCCAGTCTTTTGTCATCTCACCATTCATGTGAGGACAGGCAAGAAAGCCTTCCCAGATGTGGACACCTTGATATTGGATTTCCTACCTTCCTCAACTGTGATAAACATGTTTTTTCTTTTTGAAATTTCCTGGTCTCTTCTAGTTTTGTGCCCAAGTCCCACCAAGACAATCTCTGAGGACACAACATGATCTTAAGGTCTAACCAAGAGCTTTATTACTCAGCTGAGAGCCATCCTTCCTTCTGGAAGAAGGTGCCTACTTAGACTAACACATACTATTTAAAGGCAAAATTTACCACTCCTTCACCTGTTAGCAAGAGGTTTCTATGCAAAAGTGATCAGATCATTCTATTGTTAAAGTGCAGAAGTGAGTTGTTACAGAAGCCAATAAAACATACAGTGTGCAGCTGTGCACACTGGTTGCATGGACAGTTCCCAAGGAGACAAGTTCCTGGTTCACAGGGAGGTTACAGGACACAAGTGGAGGTTTTTAACAAAATGGCTGTTCTTACACTAGGAACACCAAACAGTCTAAGAAGGTGCCAAGGTAATAGAAAATAGAGCCATGATGTAGATAAAACATTTGATTCTAAGTCATAATCTTACCATGCCATATCAAGTGTGGAGTTGGGATATTGCTACTGATGTGTAGCTGGACAACAGGATGAATGCACTTTATGCTGCTGGGCTGTCCACTGAAAAATAATAAAGGTGGTAAACTTTTAAAAGTGTGAGTTACAGAGATAACTTAGAGATTTTGGAGTTCAATTTAAGTATCTCTATTTGAAAGAGTTATGAATTTGTTTTAGGTTAAACTGTAATACAACCATAAATATTTTGTGCTGCAAAGCATATAACTTCAAACATAACAGTGACACAGAGAATTTGGGCTCACAAAACAAGATGTAGGGATTGCCCTGATTGCTTGCCACTGCCTGGCGTAAACTAGGGTCATTCTACTTAAATTGACAGCACCAGAGACCACTAACCCTCCACTTATAGCGGAAAGATACATATCACATAACTCTGTTGCTCAATGAGGCACAGCCTTGCCAGTGTGAAAAAACCCTTCTCAGTGCCAGTCTTTGGGAAGTTTGCAGATCTGTATTGATGCCCACCAGTAGAACTTCAGGCTGTCTCTGCAGGGCCAACTCATTATTGGACTACCTGAGCGAAAGCTGCTAGAGGCATCAGTAGTGAAGCTAGGCTATCTCTCCTCATAGTCTTACATCCAAGTGCTTGGAGGAAGCTTCACTGTAGTCCCCAACTACATTGATCATGTTTCCAAAAACACTAATAGGATAGAGAAAAGCACAGTGTTGCTTGCTGAAGTAGCTCTTCCAGAGGTCTGGAAAAGAGCTGGTGGCATTAGAGCGAGCGGAGGATGAATGAAGGATAACAAGTGTGAATGCATGATAAGGTCTGTAAGCCCCACAAAACTGCAGCTGGGATTTAGTTATCTTAGCACGAGTAACAGTGCTCCATAGAGCTCTTTATTCCATATACTTTGATTTCTTTACACTACGTGATTCTTGCATATCTAATCACCGAACTCTAAAACTCCACACAGATACCCAGCCAACACAGCTCAACCACAACCACACATATTCCCCCCAAACAATATTTCTAACGTTTATAGCTAAAGGATAAATACCTCACTTACTTCTGAATAATTCTTATAGAATTACATGCTAACATCTGCCCTTGAACTGCCCTGCTTTCTTTTGTTGTTTTGTTTGTGACTCACTATGTAGCTCAGGCTGGCCTTGAATTAGCTACAATCCTCCTGCTTCTGCCTCCTGAGTGCTGGGAATACAGGCACACTGGACTCCATTGGAGCACCACTTTTTAAAGGAGGAAGCAAGTCCTTCAGAGGGATGCCAAATACCACCTAATGATATATTTGTATTTTAAGCTTTGTAACAAAATGCAAGGCATCACATATGTGTGCTTACTGTGGTTATCTATTATTGGTGGTGATGCGGTAACACCAGTGTTTCAAGACCTGAATGAGTATAGAACTTGGTAAACCCTTTCCTTTAATTCAAGACACTGTGAGGTCAGTATCATTATTTTCAGTTTAGGGATGAGGAAATTAGAGCTCATAATATTTAAGAACTTGATAAGGATCACATCGTTAAGAAATGGTACTATGTGGTTCAAACTAGATCTGTGTATCTGTCAGATCTCAGAAAACGGAAAAAAACCACCTCCTACTCTTAATTACCATGGATTAATAGAGCTATATCTTAGCTGAACCAATTAAAAATACATGAGTTTTAGGTTCCCACTTTGAATGCTTCCCTCCAGAGGTATCCAGGCAAAACTGGGTGCTAGAAAATGCATAAATTTTATCCTGTAGGCAAAATAGAAGCAAAAACTTGCAGGGAACTTCCATAATATCCACTGTGACAGGTGGTAGCCTACCCTATCAGGAGAGAAAATGAAGTTGTTTTGTTAAATAATAAGTGATTTCCCCTGTTTTAAACTTGGGCCTTCAAAGCCTCCTTCCAATAACTGTTGTTGGTACAGAGTAGAGGATACAAAGTGACAATAGAAATGCCAGACCAGGGTTCAAATTTAAATTCTACTTTGGTCAAGTTTCTTGCCTTACTACTTCTTAGATTTCTCACCCATAAAATGGCATTATAATAATATAGAATTATTAGTTCTTTTTAATATTACCCATTGAATAAGTACATCATTATGGTTTTAATTTTCATTGATGTTGTGGCTAAAGATTGGTGCAACCTCTTTGGCAAATTGTTCTAATTTTACTCGTGTTTTAAAAATTGGATTGTTTTTCTTAGTATTGAGATTTGAGCATTTTGTTTGTTTTGTTTTGAGACAGGGTCTGGCTTTGTAGTTTGGGCTGCTCCTGAGATTATGTATTTTAGGCAGGGATCAAATTCAGCAATCCTCCTGCCTCTGCCTCCCCACCGCTGGGATTACAAGCGTGAGCCACCATGCCAGGCACTGTGATATGTGGTACTGATTGTAGGTGGGTGTGAGTCACCACATCTAGTATTGTTGTATATGGCTACCAGGATAGAACCAGAGACCTTGTGCTTGCTAGGCAGGTGCTGGAATCACTGAGCTAAATTTCCAGTCCCCAAATTTTGAGAGTTTTAAAAGTAAATTCTTGACATAACCAAGTTCTGGTAAGCAGAAAGAACCAGAACTCTCACATGTTGCCCGCAGGGATGGGAAACTGTGTAACTATTTTGGAAAACTTGACAGTCAATGAAAAAGTAAAACACACACCCACAGGATAGCCAGGCCTCTCCTCCTAGGTTTTACTCAAGAGAAATGAGCATAAATGCCCAAAGAAACCACTTGCATATAAATATTCATAGAAACTTTATTAGTAATAGCCTCAAACTAGAGATAACCCTAAAGTCATCCACAACTAAGTGGATAAGCAAAGTACAGCCATCCAAGGGAACATCATCACCCAAAAAAGGCAATAAGCTACTGATAACTACTACAGCAGAGATTAGTCTCAAAATCATACGCTGAGTGAAAAAAGTCAGAAAAGAGTTTATGATCCCATTTATATAAACTTCAAGCAACTCCAAACCAATCAACAGTGACAACAGGTCAGTTGATGCCTAGGGACAGAGAAGGAAGAGAAAGGAGAGAACTGATGAAGGAAAAAAAGGAGCAAAAAGAAGCCAGCAGAGACGATGGACATCATTTTCTTCATCATGGTGATCGTTTCCTGGTGTGTATAGACATATGTCAAAATATACCAGATTATAGACTTTAAGTATGTGGTTTATTATGTCAATCACCTTTAAAGTCTTAAATTTGTATTGCCTCTAAACATTTCTTCTGCCCTATAATTGTTCTTGATACAGAAAAGTCCTTGGCAATTACGTTTGCAATATGTGGCCCTGTCCACCTTCTTGACCAAGATGATCCATTCGATATCAGGCCACTGAAGGTGAGAAACAGAGACCAATGTTCTATGAAAAGGTCCATTTTATTCTGATTCTGTGGTCCCCAGGGCTCTGTGCTCTGGCCCATTCAAAAGCTAGTTGTTTAAACTATAGACTTCAAGATGTGAATCTTCATCAATAAATTCTAACAAGAAATGGTTTGTCTGAAACCTGGGGAAAATATGAAATTTACATTTAGTTAATGATATTATTTATTAATGCTTTCTGTCACAAATGGCTATGTTCCTACTTTAAAAAAATGTTCAGCCAGGTTGATGCGTTGTTAATCCAGGCCTTCACCGGATAAGCTTTTATCCAGTGGTGCATTATGTGACAGGCACTGTACCAGACCTTTTCACATTTTATTCAAGTGACAGAAAAACTTGTACAGCAAGCAGTCTTATGTTTTTGGTGGAGAGAGCTTAGGCTCAGGGGTTCGGTTACTCACTGAAAGTCAAAAGATCCCCAGTAGATAGCAGGCAGAAAATGTAAGCCCAGAGCTATCTCTAGAAGCCATGCTTGTCCATTATCTGCATTCTGTTCCTTGGTGGTAGGAAGCCCGTATCCCAGTCAGTGCACAGCTCAGCGTGCAGGCCCTGTGGTGGTCGATTTGGGAGCCTGGATCCCCCAGTCTTGCCTCAGTTCTGCCTCATGGCTGACCAGGGTATATGCAGCTCAGGGCCATGGCCCTAAAGGAATACGTCCTGGGAATGAATGAACTCTCCGTTCTGCAAAGAAGGGACCAGCAGTGTGTTGGTGTCTCTTACCTAGTAATGACTCTCAGTCTTGAGTGACAAAGGAGCAGCACAATCCTGTGTGTGTGTGTGTTTGTGTGTGCATGTGCACGTGTGTGTGTTATTGGAAATTATACCCAGGACCTCCGCATGTTAGCTCAGCATACTCCCTAAATATTAGAGGCAGTGATAGATGAGTACAGGTAAAATGTTCCTGGGCTGGAGGGTTAGCTCAGTGGTTCCGGCACCTGCCTCACAAGCGTAAGGTCCTGAGTTTGATCCCGGTAAGCACACACAATGCTGGGCGTGGAGACTCATGCCCACCAGCCATCAATACCACATACCACAGTGCTGGGTGTGGTGGCTCATGCCTGTAATCCCAGCACTCGGGAGGCAGAGACAGGAGGAATGCTGAATTCGAAGCTTGCCTGGGCTACATAGTGAGCTCAGAGCCAGCCTGAACTACAAAGCGAGACC
>PVIC010035387.1:0-19078 GCA_004025085.1 Thryonomys swinderianus | reverse complement strand
TTATTGCTGGCTAATTTTGAAGTAGCAGCCATTCTTTGTGGCATGAGATGAAATCTCAGTGTTGTTTTTAACTGCATCTCTCAAATGATCAATGATGTGAAGCATTTCTTCATATACTTCTTAGCGGCTTTTACTTCTTCCTCTGAAAAGTGCCTGTTCATTTCAGATGCCCATTCTTGAATTGGGTCTTTAAATTTGGTGGGGGGATGATAGTAGCCCTTTGTCTGAGGAACAGCTGGTAAAGATTTTTTCTCATATTTCTTGGTTGTTTTTTTGCTCTGCTGATGGTTTCTTCTGCTGTGCAGAAGCTTTTTAATAAGTTGAGATCCCATTTGTTGATTTCTTCTGCTAGTTTGAAATAGTAAATATTCAAAGGGAAATGGGGTTTAGGGGTAAGAAATGAGGGGAAAGAAAAAAATGATAATAAAAAAGGAAACAAAGCTTGTGCATATAGGGGCGGGAGGTTGTAGGGCGGGTAGGGGAAGAAGAATAATGAGAATTAAGTCACGTCATATACTGGTACAAGTTCTCAATGTTGATCATAATCATGATGTGTATATATAACATACCAGTAAAGAGGCAAGTAAAAAAATTCAAAAGAGAAGCACACTGTACAGTTCTGTAACTTAAAATACTTTAAGTAAACATATTTCATTAAAGGTGACAATATGGTTGCATGTATTCCATTATACTTCTTACTGGAAATTTAAACTGTTTTGTCCTTTTTGCTTTTTAATTAGTGGTGCAATGGAGAAATATAAAACTTAATAGCTAACAAAATAAAAATAAAAAGTTAAGGTTCAGAAAAACTAATCAATACAATTTTCTGGTAAAGAAGGGAATTAGTTGGGGTTAGGACACAGATGTTTTCTCTTCTGAAGGCAGTAAGAAAGAGAAAAGCAAGCATCAATTGTGGGTACCATGACCTGCCTGCCTGTTAAATAAATGCCCTATTGTTTTAAGGCTTCAGTTCTAATAAATATCTGATTCATATTATGACATTTTAAAATATTCATTGTTTTATTTAGAACCCAAATTAGAACCTGTCAATACAGGAAGAATTTTTCCTGTTGTTTTTCTTAAGTAAGCACTATTCTTGGAATGTTTTTTTTTAAATTGAATTCTTTATTGGTACAATTTATATACAGCTCACAATCACACATAACATTGGGGAATTTGTACCAGTAAATGACACAAGTTAATTCTCATTTTTACCCATATCCCCACCCACCCACTCCTCCCCACCCCCTATATACATGCTCTTTTATTTTCCTTTCAGAATCATATTTATTCCTTCCCTTCATTACATTCCCATGCCAAATTTCCTTTGGAAATTTCCCGTTCTACAAAAACTATAAAAATGAGAATTAACTTGTGTCATATACTGGTATAGATTGCCCAGTGTTGTATGTGATTGTGAGATGTATATAAATTGTACCAATAAAGAATTTAATTTAAAAAAACTGTCATACTTTCTAGAGCTCATTTGCATCTACAGGTGCTCATATCAACAAGAAGATCCATCTTGGAATGTTTTTGAACGCTGTCTTCTACGTAACTCTTCCTCTTTATCTTTACTTCCTATACTAAAAACTGGGAATTCTGAAGAATACGAAAAAGCTCAGATCATTGCATCACTATTGTTTTCACAATCAAAGGACTGAAAAATCAGCAACATTTCAAGCAACCTAATTTGAGGGTTGTGACATTGGCCGGCCCCGTGTGTCTCACAGACCTGAAGTTCCAGCTCGTTCATCCCTGCCATCTGCTGTCCCGGGCAGCACGCCTGGTAGTGGAACCCGAGGGTCTACGGGAAGGGCCGTGAGCAAGAGGACAGACATGTCGCTTCTCAGATTCATGTTATAGCCAATGACCTAGATGCTCTCTCTACTGTTCTCACTTTACTCAAAATCATACCTTACTTTCTTCAATATGACTTAGCATTTACATGGCATACATTGCTATAACATTGTGCAAATTTAAAATTCACTTCCTTTAAATGGCTCATTCATTTCATGGGTGCAGAGCTAGCAAACACACAGCACAGTCAACAGGAACTTAAAAGAGCCTCCCGAGAAATTCATTCCTAAGAATGTCATTGTGTATTCTCCACAGATTATGTTTTCTTCCTGTCCTCAGGTAAATTAAGAACCCACAAGTCTTACAGGAGCCTCTTCCATTCAGGTAGCTTTTCCTAAAACACTGACAGTGTGGCTATGACTTCTTATAAATACTTCATACACATAACATAATTTTTAGGTTACATGAAAACAAAAAACCAGAGCTATAGGAAGCCACCCTCTTTATTGTCTTCATTATCCAAATATCCATTTTAAAAATAATACCTATAGTCGGGTGTGGTGGCTCACGCCTGTCATCCCAGCACTCGGGAGGCAGAGACAGGAGGATTGCTGAGTTTGAGGCTTGCCTGGGCTACATAGTGAGCTCAGAGCCAGCCTGAACTACAAAGTGAGACCCTGTCTCAAAAAAAAAAACACATAATAATAATACCTATATCTTATTGTCCATCCTCCCATCACCTCCTCCCCCTTACATATTTGTGTTTCACTAGTACCAGACTGGACCTCCACAAATGACATATTTCCTCAATGGATCATAATTACTGTATGGTCAGTACTGTATAACTTCTGCAGGTTTTCCTTATGATGAAAATCCGATGTGCTAACAACCTTTAAAATTTCACAGTTCCCTCACCAATATAATGCTTTTGTGATTTTACCCAGGGGTCTGATGTGTAATGGAAGGAAAACCATTTGGAATGGATTATAAAATGACGCTGTACAATAAATAAAGACCCATGTGATTCTTCCCCCCTAATATGGAGTTCTCCCCCCGACTTGAATCCTTAGAAAAAAAGATACTTATTGTAAGCATGGTTTTATTCCTCTAAGAGCTGACATGAACGCCAGCAATTACTATTTTTTAATATAATGAAGAGAATAATGGACCCAAATATTGCTGAGTGCTGGGATACTGACCAGGACTGTAAACTGGACAGATAGATTTCCCTGTGTGCTTCCATTTCATCTTCCTAGAATGTATATCTACTTATTCTGTTTTATGGCCAGCCAGGAAATGTCAGCAAGCATGTGTTTGGCAAAGGTAAGTACATGGCCTTCCCAATGTAATTGGATCTAACTAGTATTCTTATTAAATTCTCAGCGCGCTGGGCTGTGGAGTGGGTTGCCTCGAGGGTGTGGAGGGAGTAGCCAATAGCCTGAGAAGGCAGTCAAGGGCCAGGCTTTTCCGTTGTTGGTGGTGCTGAACTCCAACTCAAATTAGCCTGAGCAAAGAAGGGTGGTTTATTGGTCCTTACAATCCAAATCCGGGAATCCCAGGCATGGAGCTGGCTGCACACCTTGGACATCATCCCTGACATAACTCTGGTTTTCTGAGTGGGTTGGCTTTATGTTTTGTTCGGTTTTTTGCTGATGCAGATGGATTCTCCCTGTATGTTGCAGTTCAGTCCAGACTCAAAATCCTCCAGCTTTGTAATTTGATAAGAATGCAGTTCTTTCTCCCCCAGTTCTAGTTAGCAAATTTCTTGTTGCTCTGTTTCCTGAGCCACTTACCCACCACATCTCCTGAGTTCCTGGACTCCACCTGAAAGAGAACAAACAGTAATAACATTTATGGCAATAGGGACTGGGGCATAAAGTCAACCATTCAAAACAATGGGTGAATTCCAAGACAACCTTTTTCCTCCCACAGTTTAAACCTTATGAGCACATGTGCTTCTCCAGAATCAGCTCAGGGCTCCTATCCAGCTAGTGTCATAGAAGACGGGAGACCTGACTCACACCCTAAGCCTGGAAGAAGTGAAAGAAGTCAGGCTTGTCTGTACAGTGCAGATCTTATGGACTCTGGCTTTACATGGCAGGAGGAAAGAGGCCACTGCGTTTCCCACAGGTCCTCAAGACAGGTAAAGGAGTCCAGGACTTGTGTGAAAACAGGAAATCCTACCACGTGCCTAATGAATAACAATGTGCTACCATGCAGCAGAATTATCTAGGACAGTGGAAAACAATGATAAAATTTAAATCTTTAACATCTCAGCTATGTAAATAAAGTAAATAAATTGAGACAGTTGGTTTTAGAATGAAAGTTTATTTTTGAATGCAGATGAATAGGCAGTGTTTTTGTCTTACACTTATATGAACAAATTTTATCACTTGAGGAGGCCGTGTGCTTCCTTTTCTAGTGTATTGTGTGACAGAAGGAGGCTGAAATGTAAAGATCCTGGTGGAGGGGAATAGATTAAATTTTAGGAATGATTTTGGGAATCTGACAAGCTTTTGCAATCTTGTCTTTCTCTAAAACGCTTTGTAATCTTAGGTAGTTTGCCTAAATTTCTATATTACAGTTACCACTTGTCAAGTGAAGATGATAGCTCTGACTTCTATTTATATGAGGAGTATAAAATTAATGCTTGTAAAAATGTTGAAAAGATAATTTTCTTCCTAAATGGTGTAAGCTACATATCTTCTCTAAGAATTAAAGAACTGCTCAGTTGGAGAATTTTATATCTTCATTCCTTCAAAGTAGGAAGAATTAATCTTCAAATAGGGAATATCACAGAGTTCATAGTCTTAGTTTTTAAAAAAACATTTCTTGACATTCGAAAATCTGGTTTATGCTCATAAAACTAATTTTTCAGATAGTCAATTCAAAGTAAGAAGACATACTACGCACATTTTCAACATACTGATACAAATTTCAAACAGTTTATATATGTATCATTTAATTTAACTAGAGAAGTATAGGTTAGGAAAAACTTTAGCTAATAACCACTTTCATTCTATTTTTTTCTTTTCACCAAGTTTGTGAGGTGAGATCACAGGAGACACCATAACATTTTTAGTTAATACACAGCTAATTCATCTGGTACCCTAATAAATCCTTAATAATTGGTAGAGAATTTCATTTATCTTCATTTTCTAAATAATTAATTGGGAGCAAAATATTTCAGATGTTTTAGACAAAAGTCTCAGTTTTGGATTAAGAGACAGAAATAGTGAGATGGATTGGCTGGAAGGTAAGATTATGGATGGAATTGGCAGGCGAAGCCCAGATTTTCTTACTTAATTCTGGTGTTCCTTCCATTGCACTTAGGTACTATTAATCCTTCTTGTCACATTAGGCTTCCAAATTGAGGTCTAAACTTCATGCCCTGCAATTAGTTTATACCACATATCTCAGGGCTGGTGGAGTTTGACAGGAAAAATAAATGGCAGACTTGGTCTAGGTTGTCCCTAGAGGACCGAGAACTCTCAGCTCTTGGGGAAGGAGTCTTCCTCTACCCAGAGGAAGATTTGGAAAGCAGTCCCTTGGCCTGAAGAGCAGTAGCCATGTGGCTGAAGGACAATTTGAAACCTCCCAGCAGTGCTCAAAGTGTGTGGGTGTTTTATTTGAATCTGCGTCTGAGAAGAAAGAGTGAAGGGAAACCGACTGTAGCAGCGCAACAATGACTGAGTCACGGTTTGTAGATGAGGACAGGAGCGCACTGTGGAGACCCGGCCTACTTGTCAAAGGCGCTTCCTTCTCTTCACTGAGGTGCGGGTGTTGAAATGGAAGAGTGACTCGATAGGAAAGAGAAGTGTCTTAAGTACGTGGACTGCTCATATGTCCACAGTATCTGGCACAAATTTCACAGTATACTGGGAGCTCAGAACGATAGGGAAGTATTAAATGCTACCCATTAAACACTATGACGGAATCCATGACAACTGAGAAGGAAGGAGGGCTCATAGGAAGTTAGAAGTTTGTCAGTACGGTATGTGCTATCTTCCCTTTTGACCTAGCGCTAATGTTGGTAAAAGAGAGTGGTTAACAGAATCACAGCTCGCCGGTGTTTGTATCAAGAGTCTCCGGGAATGCTGTATGGATGGTGTGTGATACGGATGTTGGGAGGAAATGATGATCTCATTCTGATTCTGAATCAGCATACATTTCCCTCAAGCTAAAAGTTATTTTTTTAATTTAAATCTTTATTGGTACATTACATATACACATCATGATCACACTCAGTATTGAGAATTTGTACCAGTGTATGACACTGTTTAATTCTCATTTTTCCCACCCCCCTACCCACCCTAGAACCCCCCACCCCCACATACATAAGCTTTGCCTTTTTTATTACCATCACGTTTTCTTTCCCCTTGTTACTTACCCCTACACCCCATTTCCCTTTGAATATTTTATTTTTCACAATATCTATCATATATTCTAGAACTCATTTACATCTTCAGTTTCTCATACCAGAGAAAAGAGATGATATTTACATATCTGTGATCTATTGATTTCACTTATGAGTATGTCCTGAAGGTACATCCATTTGAGTATAAGTGATTCAAAACATTATTACAGCAGAGTAATACTCCATTTTATAGAAACAGAAACATATTTTCTTTATCTAGTCTACAGTTGATGGGCATTTGGGTTGTATCCAAGATTTAGCTATCACAAACTGAGCAGCTATGAACATGAGTGCACATATGTTGCTGTGATATGAATCTTTTAATTCTTTCTGTACATGCCCAGCAGGGGAATAGCAAAGTCAAATGGGATCTCCAATCCAAGTTTTTTGAGGAATCTGCCTACTGATCTCCACAGTGGTTGAATAAGTCTACATTTCCACCAAGAGTGGAGAAGGGTTCCTTTCTTCCCACAGCCTCACTAGCATTTGTTGCTGGCTAATTTGAGATAACAGCCATTCTCTGTGGAGTGAGATGGAATCTCAGTGTTGTTTTCATCTGCATCTCTTGAATGACTAGTGATGTCAAACATTTCTTCATATGGTTCTTAGCTGCTTTCACTTCTTGCTCTGAAAAGTGTCTGTTCATTTCAGCCACTCATTTTTGAATTGGGTCTTTAAGTTTGGGGTACCTGATTTTTAAAGCTCTGTATATTCTATATAGTAGCTTTTTGTCTGAGAAACCACTGATAAAAATTTTTGCCCAATTTGTTTGTTGTCTTTTCGCTCTGCTAATGCTTTCTTTTGCCATGCAGGAGGTTTTTAATATGATAAGATCCCATTTGTTGACTTCTGCTAAATCTCATACTGTAGAGGTTTTGTTCATAAAATCTTTCCCTAAGTCAGTGTCTCCAAGAGTTTTACTTAACCGGTTTTGCGCAGATTTAGGGTTTCTATTTTAATATTTAGGTCTCTAATCCACTTTGATTTTAGTTTAGTACACAGTGGAAGAGAGAGATCTAGCTTTAGTCTTTGGCAGGTTGGAGCCCAGTTTTTCCAGCACCATTTATTAAAAGGGGCTGTATTTCCTCCAATGAAAATATTGGTTCCTTGGTCAAAGATGAGAGGGCATAATGTATCAGAAGCTGATTCTGGATCTTTAATTTATTCTGCTGGTCCTCAGGTCTGTTACTTTACCAGTCCATACTATTTTTGTCACAGTGGCTTTGTAGTATATTTTCTCAATTCGGGGAATCATGATAACCCCTACCATGGCCCTGTTGCTTAGAATTGCTTTTGATATCCTAGGTCTCTTGTGGTTTCAGATGAATTTTTGGATTACTTTCTCTAGATCTGTGAAATACACTGTTGGGATTTCAATCCATATAGTGTTGAATTTATACAATAGTCTAAAAGTTATATTCAA
Source organism: Thryonomys swinderianus (assembly GCA_004025085.1). Lineage (NCBI taxonomy): Eukaryota > Metazoa > Chordata > Mammalia > Rodentia > Thryonomyidae > Thryonomys > Thryonomys swinderianus. The sequence continues at coordinate 11,438 of PVIC010035387.1, read as the reverse complement.
AAATCTGCCAGATGTGGTGGTTCATGCCTATGATATCAGCACTCAGGAGACTGAGACAGAAGAATTATTACAAGCTCAAGGGTTACCTGGGCCAACAGAGTGAGTTCAAGACCTGTGTGAACTACATAATGAGACGCTCCATTAAAAAATGAACCCAAAAAATCTAACTATTTACTTGACTTTCATAGGATACTGTGAGGTAGATTGAGATGGTTACTCAGAAAATAAATGTTCTGGTAAGTCTCTACCAACACTCCCTTCTCAGGCACCCTTACTCCTTCCTCCCTGACCTTTCCATCAGCTAGTTTTTGATTCTCAAGATATCCATGCATTTCTCAGTAGGGACTGTTGAGATGGATGACACATACTTGTAGGTTGAAGATTACAGTAAGGAATAAAAGAGATTGTTGAGCATAGAAAAGAATCTAATGACTGTACAAATGAGCAGCTTAGTGATATATAGTACAGTTGTTAATATATAGCACAGTGGTTAAATTTATTCATGGTATATCCAAATGATTAAATTTTGTTTGCTTTTTGCACATGAAAATAGAGTTCATAGTGTTCCCAGATGGTTACAAGTGCACTTCTTTATTATTGTGCCAACTTTTTGGCCAACTTTGTGATCCATCCATCTCTCAAAAACATGTTTAATGCTATACTTAGGGTAATTAATGTTCAGAAGAAATATTCTTTTTATTAATAAGCATTGTTAATTGTAGTTCCTTTCTTTTGTGTGCCCATTCCATTCTCTATCTACCATGGTATTTATTAAATGATCAGTTAGTCATAAATTATTTTTAAATAAAACACACATAATTTTTACCAGGTAGATATATTTTCAACATCCATAGTTGCATTTATATTTATAGAACACAACTGGTAATCTAACTCTAGATATTTGTGAACGTTTTTCAAAGTATTTATTTTTGTATGGTAAGCCATGCTGTTGAAACAAAGACATTCTCAAGGGTTCTATAACCAGTTAGAGCTCTACAGGACCATCAAAAACCAAACATGTGCTACAGTTGCCTGGAGGCATCGTAAGATTGTTGTTTAAATTAAACTTGTTTTTTAAGACTTGGAGAAAAAAATAACACAGATCTAAATCAGATGGGTCATTGTGCATTTTAATGAAAGATTTTTAAACTCTGAAAATAAACCTAGCAAAATATACTGAGTTGTCTATGCCTGATATTGTCTGAAGACCCTCAAATGATCTAGTATTCTATACTGTGCCCACTTACCAAAGAATAGGTGTCTCACCTTCATGAATTTTCCAGGCCTATAGTTTCAGTTCACATTTTACCTGAATCTGTGGAATTTCAGAGCACTTTAAAATTGTGTGTTATCCTGCCTGCTTCTCATTTGCAAGTAATTCTGCCTTGCCTGTATTTAAATTCTTCCGGCTTTGACCCAGTGCACTTTCCTCAAAGCCAACTTCTGAGGCTCAAAATGTCTCATTCACTGGCTACAGCAATATCTGAAATTTCTGTCATTAAACTCATTCCTTTAAAATAATGATCTTTTTAAAAATATGTATCCTGTACTCTCTGGAAAGGCAATGAACAATATATAAAATTCATTACCAGTATGAAACTGTACTGTATAGTGGCAAGTTCTTTCAAATCCTCCAATCTTCTGTGTCCTTGTCCGAAAAGCAGCTGCTTCTGATCTTGTTCTCTTCACCTGCTGGGCTGCCATGCACTATCCACAAGGCAGGAGATGTATAAACAAAGGGGGGAGGAAGCGTCTCACATGTGGTTCTTTCTCATCCAAACTGGCCATAGAATACATGTGAAATTGAGAGAAGTCATTTAAAACTACGACAAGTAGAAGGAAAAAGCCCGTAGGGGAATTTCAGGCCACAGACCTGGTTTAGAGAAGATAGGTACAAAGGAGATACTCTTGAGTGAGGCTCCTCACGGCTATGTGGGCACCATGGAAATGCCAAGAGCACCAATAGATCTGAGCCAGGGGAATGAGATGCTGAAGACAGAACAAACTGGCCTAAGTTTTGAGTTTTCTTTCAGTAGATATTGGTGATACATACAACAGAACCGGGTGGAAGACAAGGGTCTAAAATATTAACGGTTTGGTAAAACTTGCAGAATTTCAAACAGGGGGTGAGGGTGTGAGGTCTTAACAGCATTTGTGAGGAGGCAGCAGAGTCAGTGGTGCAGGTGTGTACTCAACTTAGACACTGTGTTCTGGTGGGTGAACGCGTATTTTCTTTTTTACACGGCTGGGTTAAATTACTTCCCCTCGGTCATTCAATTAATCACTTGGAGAGCAAAGGAGTGAAATCCAGCTCTCAGGGCTCTCGTTTCACATCTGGAGCAGGCAACCCTGTCTCCCCTTTCTGAAACACCTACTTCATTTAAACCCAACTCTTTTGCAAATCAGTGAAGTTTAGAGCCCTTGGAAACAGAACTTGTAAAATGCTTTTTACTTTTGTGTGTTTTAAAGTGAAGGTAGTGTTAATGTAGAGAAAAACTATAAATTACTTCGGGTTTATCTTTCATTGAAGAATTTAAAACACCTGTCAAAATTACTGAGGCTTCTCTACCCCAATCTCAAGCTATTACTCTCGAAAGCAGAAGAATAAAAGTAACAGATCTGAGAAGCCAATGTGTGTGCAGCGCCTAAAGGCTGCATGACTGATTGTGTGATATATTGCTCTTTTCGCTAATAACCACAAAGCAGGTAGAGGCATGGCAGACTAATTTGGTTTATATGTCCAGCTGTAAGGCTAGACACTGCATCATTCTTTTCAGAAACCAGTGACTTTAGGCATGTGGAACTCGTAGTCATGACAACAATAAACCGGCTTTTGAGTCTGAATTTCAGCTCAGAAACTGCCTTGTCTCCATTACTTCCTGCTCATGACCTGACTTTTCTTCCTCTCTGGGGCTGGGGGCTGGGGATTTATGAAAGATCTATTGAACAGAGCTCCAGTCTATGTTTAATGCTTAAAACGTCTGAGTTGAAAGTTTTGCTTGCACAGATGGCTAAAGGCTGGAAAGAGGAGAGATCAATCATTATTACTGCTAATGACACAGTTATAAGGGCATATGCAAAGGTGAGCTGATTTGGAAGATGGAAAAAAGGCGATGTGAAGAGAATGATTTGGAAGCATTTCTTTGAATAACATAACAATAACCATAGCAAATAAAATGTTTTTAAACATTTTTAAATGTGAAGGAATTATTTTCTGATTCTGAAGGAACCTATCTGTAGGATGTCATGAAGAGTAATCAAACAAAAATTAGTTCATAAAATTGAGTGTGTGTGTCTGTGTGTCATTTTTAATTCTGAGAAGAAACAATTAACAGATGTTCATGAGAAAATGGATGTGATCATTTTTGTGTCCCATTTTTGTCTATGGTCAGAGACAGCATAATTCAGTGACATGTGAAACCCTGGGATCAGTAACCACTGCTAAGTATCAGCAATAATATTTAGAAGATGTTTAATCGGTCAAAGTTTCTCAATAATTGGATGTAAAGGGAAATTGTATAACATAATATTGGGTTGCTAAGAGAAAAAATGAGACAGAAAGAACAAAAGGTTAGCTCCGCGTCTGGGCCACAGAAGCATTCAAACCAATCTCCATGTTGGCCCTAGTCCCGGAGACCCTGGTGGGCTTTGGCATTCACTGAAATTCTGCTCCTGTGATTGCAGTTGTTGAGCTCTCTACTATTACAGAGTCTGTTTTTTCTTACTGGAGAGATGTTTTCCGGTTTTACTGTCTTCCCTGTAGAACCCGGATTGCAAAGGCAGTAGGGAGTCAAGGCTGGTGAAGGCCAGAAAGGCTGGATCTGAACTACTAGCATACAGGACGATATGTCTGCAGAGTTTTGTGCCTTTTTACTGCCAGGATTCTCTTTCCTGCTCACCACAGAAAGTAAGAAATTCCAGCAGGAATTTTGTTGCCTATTCCTTGGTACATTGTTCTAATTCTATTGAACTGCCTTTCCGAAGGTTTCTATTTGCCAGCTATTTACACCTTCAACCAACAAACGGAAAAACAAAACATGAATCAAACCCTAAGGAGAGACCAAAATTGTTTTCTTTTTACTGAAGTGTTGAATGATTACTTTTGAAGAGATCATCTTGTGACTTCATGGTCATGTGACATAACATTTTAGTAACAAAGATCCTGGCCCATGGCTAGTTGTCCTCCATGACTTCAAATAGTCTGAATCACCATGTAGAAATACAATAGAGTAAATTCACTCAACTAGTTATCAAGGTTTAATTTGAGAACTTACACAGCATAAAGTAATGATGTATTCTTCTATATTGTAAGAGTTGAGTGGTGCTACAAATAATTGAATTTTTTTGCATTGTCCTTAACTGGCAATTACAATTTAAAGCAACATAAGTCTGTTTCTTAAAATATAGAATTAGATCACATTTTTCTTAGAGAGTTTGTAAGAGAAAAAGTTTTGTGTGTTGTTACCATAGGAATTAGTATTACTTTGTAAAAAGATGTATAGTAATATCAATCTTTGTGTATTTAAATTGATTAAAATAATGGTATGACTGATAAGAGAAATGTGAACGCTAGTACATGAGGCATTTGAATATATAAAGTATGTACTAGATAATCATTGTCTTGAGGAAAAGTTGTAGCTGTATGAATAAATTTTCTGGATAAGTATTATTAAAAAGTACAATACTTGCTTAGAAAGGGCCATTGTAGTAATATCACTGTAAAAATAATATTTTTCAAATACAATTGTCTTACAGTGAAAGTTTTTCACCATTTTTTGGGGGGAGGGACAGGGTCTCACTTTGTAGTTCAGGCTGGCCCTGAGCTCACTATGTAGCCCAGGCAAACCTCAAACTTAGCAATCCTCCTGCCTCTGCCTCCCAAATAATGGGTTTACAGGCCTGAGCCACCACGCCCGACTTTTTCACCATCTTTTAATTAAATTCAGATAAAAACATAGCCGGTTTGGAAGACTTTCTGTTCTTTCGTGAAATCTCATGATTTCAAAAACATTGGTTCTAATGTTTACACAGGGATTTTTCAAAGCTCAGACCACTTTTTCCTTAAGTACAAACTATATAGTATATAGAAAAGATAAATCTTTTGAAGATGCAAATACTTTAATATACCCTGAGAAAACCATTGTCTTTCTAGGAGATGTTTCCAGGAATATTTCTGTCTCTTCAATATTGGTAGCTTTTTTTTTTTAAATTGCTTACAAATGTTGCTAATAGAGGGATTTTAAGTGAAGCAAGTGAAGGACTGGGAAAGCACCTCTAGTCCTTCGTATGTGACAGAAGGCCGATGTAACGAACGTGGCTGACTGGCTAGGACGTGTTTACCAGTTTTTCCTGGTGGAAATTTAGAATTATTCATAACAAAAATCCTCCCCTCCCCCTGGTAATTCTTATAAATTTCTCTCAAGTACCAGGACACATAGTCCAAGTAAAATTCGACTTCAAGCATTTTGGTTGCTTTTTTATTTTTTTTACACCCAAGAGTTTTACTAAGCCATTCTATAAATCAATTAAAGTATAATTGTTCACTATCCAAGTTCTTCAATTTAATAGCCAATTTTCTGAACTCAGAATGGAAATAAGAACACCATATTTATCTAGTTTGTAACAAACCTTCTGCACACTTAAAATGCTAATTTTAAATATCTATCATGTTTCATTTTCAAGATTTGACATGCAGTGGTTGAGACGATTTATTTTTACTTTGTAAAAATACTGTAACATCATTCCATATTCAGTCACATTTTATAAAAAAAAAACTCATTACTTATGTAGTATGATCATGCCCTGAAACTTTTCAAATGTTGTGGGGGTTTTTACCTGCATGGTGTTAACACTGTTAAAAATTAAATAGAGTGGGGTCTTATTTTTTGCCATTTTTTTTCTCACTGACCTTATCTCTCACATATTCTGATTATTCTTGAACCACTAGCTTAAGGATAGATGGAAAAGTGATGAGAATTTGATTTAGCTTTGGCTTTTATTATCGCATACCCACAAGGAAATAAAGCTTTGATCTACTTCCTTGGAAAGTTAATCCCAGTGATTATGTGGAGATGTGTGCAGTGGTAGCTACAGGGATATACATCTTTAATCTCTTGGTGCTGAATACTTAATCCAGTTCAGATTCTTGGGAAGGAGATTTAGGAAAGAACAAAATAATTACACTCTTCATGGGCTTTGTTTTCTGGAATGCATATTTGGTAGTTCTGCTTGCTCTTTTATAGTTTTACAAGGATGCTAAGGAAAATAGATTGGGATTTACTTAGAGTAAAGTACAAATCAAGATTTCTGCAGGACTCAGTAGGTAAATTTAAAGTGTGTCTATTAATTATGTGGGAGTGTGGGTGGGATTTTTGTTATCTGACTTGTTTATCTCAGCAGAGTGAAGGCTACATAGAGAATACGCTATTCTAGTGAAATAATAATAATTATTCTCAAACTGACACTACTCATTAAAAAGTGCTCAGTTTTTTTCCTAGAAATAAAATTTCATATGCTGGTATAGGCCATAAAATAACAGAATTAAACCTATATACATTAGAAAATTCCTTTAAGCAAATATGTTTAGCTTTTTTAAATGCTAATTTTATTGAGAAAATATGAATTAGATTACTTATATATTTGAGCCTGTTATTAGGTAACATTTGTTTAAGTGATAATCGCTCAATTTACATGATTATAATTTCTAAATACATAATAAATAAGGCAGATAGAAAATAACAAAATTCCCATTAACTTTATATAAGTATTTAACATTCATGATGTTTTAATGTAGTAGAAATATAGATTAGTATCTTTCCAGTTAACATTATTTATGAAATTTTGGTCATATTGTCTTAAAATGCAGAAATGTAATCTTTTACCTGTATATATTATGCCACTGTGTACAGTACCATAATTTACTGTTACTGCCTCTATCATGAGCAATTTTGAAACATATTTGTATTCAGAAATTTGAAGCATCAGCAAAATGAATACCATCATTTTACTACTTATGCTAAATACTCATTCTTGATTCAAAGAAGTTATGAATAAAGCTGTTAGAAATGAATTCTGATAGCAGAATAAAGGTAGATAAAATCTTGCACAGGTCATAGTCATTTTTAATTTAATAATTTATATTTTAAATGAATTAACATGTAAAACAAACATTTACATAACTGGACTTTTGCTTAGAAGAAATTCTTTATTACTGATACATTAGCAGTTTAGCAGTAATTCAAATTCAGTGTCTATGTTAACACAGTACAAGCAGAGGTGGCTTCTCCACTTAATCCCTCCTTCCTTTAAGTAACCTAAACTCTCCTTTCTCCTCTGTGGCCTCAAAATCTTGTGATTTTTTAAATCATGTTATACAAGAACGCATGTTCTGAGGAAAGTAAAATGTAATCTGTAGAATTTAGTGAGGAGTACAATGGTAACTGAATAGGGTTGAATAAAAGTTCCCATGTCCTCTCAGACAACACGTTTGATTTTATGTCCTACCCAAATTTGCTTCTTTAGGAATTCCTGAAACACTCCCAGGAAAATATGTCCCTGTTTAAATGGACCTAAACAAAGTTTGTGTGGAGTTTCAAAAGGGTTTCTTTGTGGACATAAATAAAGGAGGAATATACTCAAGGTGTGCTTTTAGCAAACCCTCTCAAAGAAGAATGTAACCAGGGGTCTCACTTGTACAAGTTTTGTGTTTTTAAACTAAATCGATGGGGTTTTCTGGCATTAGATAGACAAAGGATAAATTCTATTCATACTCACAGCAAAATTTCCTTATTTTATATTTCTTTGCCTCTTGTGTTCTCCAGACTCTGACCAGTTCAAGTTGATGGAGGGAGTGACCTTGATATTTTTGATACTTTTCCAGCAGGAGCTTTTATTCAGGATAAAACCCTCTCTTCTATTTCCTCTTTGAAGGTAACCTTAAAATTGTAGGTAATGGCTAGTTGAGGTAAAATCATTCTCTTTCTTTTGATCCAAGCCCAGGTTGTGAGTATATAGCATTTGTGGAATGTGTGGGTCATGGCCAGGAGGAAACTGATGGAATATTCACATATCGATCAGAGAAACAAAGGTTCCCGGTAAGGGAAGAGTAATTTTATTCCTAGAATATAAGTGTTTCTTCAACTCAAAAGGAAAACCAAGGGCCAAAGATTTAGCTCAGTGGTTTCAGCGCCTGCCTAGCAAGCACAAGGTCCCTGGTTCCATCCCTAATAACCACATGCAACAATACTGGGCATGGTGACTCGTGCCCAGAAGCCATCAGTACCACACACCACAACACCAGGTGTGGTGGCTCACTCCTGTAATCCCAACACTGGGGAGGCAGAGACAGAAGGATTGCTGAGTTCAAGGCTTGCCTGGGCTACACAGTGAGCTCAGGGTCAGCCTGAACTACAGACTGAGACCCTGTCTCAAAAAAAACAAAAACAAACAAAAAAAAAAAAAAGAAGGAAAAACAAAATTTCATTGAGTAGGTTAATGTCAGTCTTTGCCACCGAGCTTTCTTGAGTCACAGTTTATCATGGATATTTGAGTATTTTTCTCTTTGTAGTCTGGGTGTTGCAGTATCTTTAGTATGTCCAGATTTCAAGTCAACTCTACCAAGATATAGGTCAGTGCCTCTCAAAGCTGGCTCCAAGAGTCTTTATGGATTGCTGAATTGTTTGTGAGTGACCCAGGATGAGTTAAAACATGCTTGGTTATTCCCTCAAGTGCTGTTCACAAACAGCTCAAAGACAGGCTGCTTTTTATTTTATTTTATTTTATTGAGACAGGGTTTCACTTTGTAATTCAGGCTGGCCCTGAGCTCACTATGGAGCCCAGGCAAGCCTCGAACTCAGAAATCCTCCTGCCTCTGCCTCCCAAGTGCTGGGATTACAGACGTGAGCCACCACGCCTGGCTCTTCCATCCTTTTGTTCTTTGCTTCTTTCCTTCTTCTTGGCTCCTCCCCTCCTCCTTATTCCATCTTTCCTTTCCTCTCTTTTCCTTCTCCGCACTTGTCATATCCTCTCCTCCCACCTTTCCTCTTCCTTTTGGAAACTAAAACTAGCAATTTTTAACCTGTTGGAGAACCACTTTTTCTGCACTACTATTGATGATTAAATCTTCATTGTTTTCTAATTTTTACTAATGGCAGAAACCACATAAATAGATATTTCTGTTATTTCATTGATAATCTGCACAAGGTGAGTAAAGCAAATGCTAAATATGGAAAAATAAGAAAAGCTATTTTTCTATAAATAGAAATAGTATTTCAAATGAATCATTTGGGGGAAAGCTTGAAATATTATAAAAAATTAACACATGAATTTGTCATTTCCTATTAAAGAGATGTCAATAGGTTGATCAACTAAAGTTATTTCAATTTGCTCAAAACAGAGAATTTTTCTAGTGGGGTGTGGGGGGGCATTATTTTTATTCTCCTGTCTCAAGTCCTCTCAGTAAATCTGTCATGATCCTCTGGCTTTAGGGCATTGGAATCTCACCCCAACATCTCTGATCTCTTCACAACATAGTAATGGCTATTACATTTCTGACTCCTTTCCCTTTAATTCTAAGCATATAACATTGTAGAGGTCAAAGCTGACCAGAATCCTAGGTGTCCTCTTTTGTACCACACCCCTGTTCCTCTGTTCTTATCTTTCCCTGTAGAACCTTTTGCCTAAATTGCCCAATTACTCTTTTACAATTCAAATTTGAGGCTAACAAGCTGCGATAAGCTTTGTCCACTCCCCTATTTCAGCAGGGTAGGCACTCCAGTAAATATTTGTTGAATTGAACTAGTGAAATTCAGTCTGTCAGGAGCTGGGCCAGTCACTCCTTTCTTCTCCTTCAAACCTTAACACTCCCGCTGGATGTGATTGGTGTCTCCCCTAGTCTCACACAACATTTTCTTTGAACTTGTCCTGTGACATTTATCACTTCATGTTGCGTTAAAAACACAAGCTTTGCTGTCAGAAGTTCCAACCTTGGCTTTTGCCTTGGTGTAAAATCTTGACCAAATTGTTTAATTTCTCATGGATTCAGCATTTTCTGTCAGGTAAGGAAGATTTTGCGTACCTTGTTGTTATAAAGGTAACACGGCATCATATAGGCACAGCATTTCTCTTTCAGTACGCACTTAGTAATTATAACAAGTTTTTGTTAACTACCTGCCAGGCACCTTTTGAAATTCTTCTTATTTTTCTCTTGAAGACAGAGTCTTGCTGTATATCTTAGGCTAGTCTTGAACTCATGATGCTTCCCAGGGAGCTTTAAACTCAGTGTTCCTCTTATCTCAGGCTCCTGTGGCTGAGGTCTCAGGTGTGTGCTGCCACGCCCCACTAGAATTCTTTACACATAATAATTCATTTGTTCCTCACAACTATGTAAGGTGACAGGCACTGCTCTCCTCACTGAACACAGGAGGAAAGTAAGGCCCAGAGTGCTAATTACTTTCCAAAGAGCTAGACCTGGAAACCTGCGGGAGTGAGGGTTACAGCATGTTAAGGCTGCCTGGCTTCTGCATTTAACCCCTTTGCTAAACAGCCTGTCAGTACTCACACACCGTTCTCGCCTCCCTGCTGCTAGGAAGAGTGCAGTGTGGTGGGAAGGCTTTAAAATCTGAACTCCACACTTAGATTATCAGCAGCTGATTATCTTGGGTGAGTTTTTCAGTCTCTTGAGTTTAATATTCTTATCTATGAAAAAAAAAAAAAGAAATAGGGTAGCAAATAACTTCGTGTCTTCCCAGCACCTTTTCTTTGGGGAATTGTCTGTTTCACAAGGACTGTTGGTCACATGACTATAATCTGCCTGAAAAAGCTTCTAGAATTTCTCATGCATCCAAACATAATGATTGGTTCAGGGCTCAATCCAACACAAACCAAGCAGAGATGTCAGGTTGGAGTCTCTTGGGGAGGAAGGGCAAGGATCAAATAAAAAATGACCTTCATAACAATTATTTGGTATCGAAATTCCATATATTGTAAAGTTTCTTTATCTCTGTAATTATTAGCTCTGTGATCCAATAAAATATCCCACGGAAATTAGTTTGAATTGGTTACTGTCACCATCTGGCTCTGAGCTCTTCTCTCAACTCAGAAAGAATTACAAGGTAGACAACCAGATGAGGAACAAGCAAAATTATTTATTGTAGATTAGGAGCAGAAGCAAGATTTATTTTAAAGCAAAAGTGAAAGGCTCCTAGGCAAAAAGAACTTGGGAGGAGGTCCAAAAGAGTTGCTAAAGAGACTCTTAGCTAGGAGTTTTTATGCACAGAAATAACTATATCTGTCAAGTTGAGATCACCCTATGGGGTGACTTGACATAGAATTGGGCCTTTTGAAGCTTGGAATATGTAGCAGGTATATTCTTGCAAGCACCATGGAAGTGTAACTTTAAACAGAACAAATACATTCTTCAGAGGGGTATGAATATCGTA
>PVIC010035386.1:0-18819 GCA_004025085.1 Thryonomys swinderianus | reverse complement strand
GAAGACATGAAACAGGTAAAATGATAAACATTTACTTTACATATTACCCTTACTATATGCTGGGTTCACAGGAGAAACACTATTTTCTCCCAAAATCTATGGAACCCAAATGACACCATTATGTCCTTATCCCCCATGACTGCTCATCTGCATTAGATCAGATCTTTGGTGGTTTTCTGATGGTGAAATACATGGCTCACTTTGTTTCTCTTGTCATTATATTTGAACACTTTCATTTTTTAAAACCTGTCCTAATTTGCTAGGATTTTATAGTTGGATGGTCCTTTGGCTATTACCCACTCACTGGCATTTTGAATAATTAGCTATCTTTTGGTCATCCTGCCCATGCCCACCATTGCCACAGGTATTTGTATTTAGCTACTCACATACCCTTTAACTTCATTTAACCTGTTTAAAACAAAAGCTTATGTTGCTTCTCCCTCTCGAAAATATAGTACTTTTCTCCTGTTCTCTTGCTTGGGTAATTTTATTTTTCTTTTAAGTTTCAAAGCTTGAAAACAGGTTGGCTTTCTGTCGTAAAGCTAGACACCCAACCAGCTCATGTGTTCTGTGCATTGTATTTTTGAAATGGTCCCCTTCTGTAGTTTCTATCTCTCTACATGTTTAGGGACTAATAATCATCTATGTGGTCTTCTGTACAAAGTAGTGTTAGTTCAAAGCTATTGGAAAGTTCCAGCCTTATTTCGGGACTAGTCTATTTAAGTTGCCCTCCCTATCTTGAGAAATATGTAGAAACTAATCCCTTTAGTTGTAAGAAAAATCTGTGCATACAAATAGACTTCTTATGCCTTCAGATTCACACAGGAGAGTATAAATTGCCTCTGTAACCAGCCCTAGTTGCTCACACACGTGTTTATGTACCACATGAAGAGCACGGTGGTCACTTGGCGAATGAATCGTTGATTGCTTGAATGAATGACTGGTAATAACCAAAATTTCAGGGGCATCAACTCTACCTTTCATGGCCCGGAAACTACATTCCACAGATAAAATCTCTTGCCATGAACGTATTTGAAAAATGCTCAGGTCATTTCTCACAGGTCACTACAGAGAATTTGCGTTTTGTTGTTGTGCTGGGTGCGGTTCGTGGCTGAGGAAACCCCGACAGCTTGCCCTCGTCTTTGTGGGGCCTGCGGTCATCAGTGTCATGGCTGGTGCTCCACATCTGCGAGGTTTTATAAAATCATGTTAGCACAGAGAAGATGTCCAATTAATGTCCGGTCAGACAGGTTTAAACTGTTCCTAAGATTCTAAATTGTACCTCTTTTCTACCACCTATCTCTCTTCATTTCTTTCTTTCTTTCTTTCTTTCTTTTTTTTTTTTTTTGAGACAGGGTCTCACTTTGTAGTTCAGGCTGGCTCTGAGCTCACTGTGTAGCCCAGGCAAGCCTCAAAGTCAGCAATCCTCCTGCCTCTGCCTCCGCCTCCTGAGTGCTGGGATGACAGGTGTGAGCCACCACGCAAAGCACTGTGGTATGTGGTATTGATGGCTGGTGGGCATGAGTCGCCTCGCCCAGCATTGTATGTGGTTACCGGGATCGAACTCAGGACCTTGCGCTTGCCAGGCAGGCTCCAGAACCACTGAGCTATATCTCTGGCCCATCTCTCTTCATTTCTTAGATGACAGAGCAACACTTACAGGCTTCATTTAAGAAGAGCACATTAAGTTTCTGACTCCGTATTGTTCCTTTTCCCCATGAGAACGAGGGAGACATTTCCTGAGCCAGCCAGCAGCCCCCAGTGTGAGGGCTCATCCTCCGGCTGCAGAGTCTGTTTATTTCATACAGCTGTTTTTAGACATTGTTATGTAGAGACATCAGGTATAAGAATAGAGAAAAGTTACAGTATACATCAACTAGAATTCAGATAATGTCTAATAACTCATAACACAGTATGAGTGTCTGCATAAATTCTCAATAAATGAGGTAAAGGGGAAACTGAGGGTGGGTGAGAAGCAGCCTTCTCTGTTTGAATTTCTGTCTGTGTCTAGATTAGCATTATCATCCCCAGCAGCCAGCTCATTCTCCGCAGATCGCGTTGTTAACAGTGGTTTTTCTGTGACCATCTGTGTGTATCTCTCCCTCGTATCACTGTTAACTTTTCTTGGACTTTTCCATTCCTCATTCCACCCCAGCAGGGGCACTTCAGCACCATCTCACTTTTGTTTCAAAGAGGCCTGACCCGCGACTTGCCCAGAGAGAGCCCCTTCCAAGGACACGCGTGCGCACACACGTGTAAACATGCACAGATGCTTGCCCATGTTTCACATGGTGTTTCTCCCTCACCACGTTAGTCATGGGAAGACACTCCCAGTTTGGCCACAACTCGTCTTCTGTGTGCACAGTGTCTCTCCCGCCATTAAATTAATGATGAGCGGCTCATCATTAATTTAAAATATTTTGACTATTTTTTTCTTTCTTGAACACACTCTGACATCTTATACCTCCAAAAATTTGAACTGCTTTCTGCAGTGGAGATGTATTCTCCAACATCTCAGCAATATTTTGATGAATTATGTTTTCCGATATTGTTTTAGCTATCCCTTCTCCAAAATCTCTGTAGCTTTATGTAGTTAGTTGCTTCTGCAGAATTTAGAAATACTGAATCTATGTCATTAGAAATTGTCATGATGTCATATTTTATTCCTTTTATTTTAACAGTAAATGATTAATTTAGACCTTGACACCTTATATCTTTGTCTCTTCCATAGCGTTTTTACTTTTCTTTTGGGGGATGCTAAGGTTTGAACTCAGAGCCATATACATGCTAAGCAAGCACTCGGCTACTGAGCTACCCCCTTAGCCTTGAAGTCTATTTTCCAATAGTTTGTGTCTAAGCAAATTCTAATCAGTCTTGAAAGAAAACATATATAAAGCTTTCCATGAGATTACTGTTTGTTGCTTTCGAAAAATTTTAGCAAAAACAAAAACTTTAAGAGTAAAAATAAAGCAGAGAGGAATGAAAAGCTACTCAGTCCATAAAATATTTTCAAATGTAATTCCAAATTAAACTTAAAATTACTGTAATAAGCTTGTTTCTCCAAATATTGTCAGCATTTAGCCCAGAGTTTATTCTTTTTATATTTTGAATGAGAACTAAAAATGTAAGAATCAGATATATTTCTATATAGAAAATATATACAATATTTCTATTCTACTTTTTTCTGAGCAGCTTCATTGACTTTTAAAAGTTGTATGATTACTTATTTTTAAAACTATGGAAAATGGAAATTATGGAAAGTTATATTCAAAATCACCCGTAGAAGACAGATTGTAAATACTGTGTAAATTTTTGCCTGTTAGTGATTTAGATGTTCACCGTACTCTTGCATATATCTTACAATTCACTGATAGAGTCCGAAGGAAGAAATCCAGAAGATAGCTAGATTTTTGGACAAGAACCTAGATGATGGTGTCGTCGATGAGATCATTCACCACACCTCCTTTGAGATGATGAAAGACAACCCCCTGGTGAACTACACACATTTGCCGAGTGATGTGTTGGATTACAGCAAATCCTCTTTCATGCGCAAAGGTGAGTACTTAGCTGTGCGTTGATTCCGCGCTTTAACTTAGTGAAACATGAGCTCTGGACTCTGCTACAATCCTTAACCCGTATGGGCTTCAGCTTTTCATGGGTAAAACACAATCACTGTACAAGACACTACCATGAAAAGCTGTGGAAAGGATTCAACATCACTGAATGGAATAGTGCATGTGAAGGTGTTAGACGATCTTAAATATCCGATAGGCATGTCTTCTGTTTCCTATCCTGCCAGTCTGACAGTGGCGATGTAATCCCAGCTCGTCTTTGCTGCTCCCTTCGAGATGTGCAGGTTCCCGTAGGCGCCTCCCTCTCCTCAGGAAGCTGTGACGTCGCTCAGGGTGATACTACCCGGTTACAGTCCAGGGCATGCAGAAAGCGAAGGTCACTTTACAAGGACAGTTGCCCACGGGAAAGAAGTCTTCCTCCTGTGACCCTAAAAGTAGGTTTTGGTCCCTCCAGAAACAGCAGATCCAGCCCAGATTGTGTCAGAAGTATGTGGGACACACAGCTAAACACAACTTCACACCTATTCCAGCAAAGCTTTTATCTCATGGTTTATTGTATATGTCACATGTTATTAGTAAAGGAATACATTTAACAAATTATTCACCTAAACAGGTTTGAGAAATTATACACCTATCAATACAAATAGAAATTTAACTGAAAGTGATGTAATTTATTGTACTGTAATCAAAATCACCAATTTCAAAAGTTATATGAGAGACTTTTTTTCTGAAGAGACCTTTAAAAAATTAACTTATTAAAATAAATGTTTTTTAAAAATAAATGTTTTGTGCTGGAGATTTAGCTCAGTGGTTCCGGTGCCTGCCTCGCAAGCACAAGGTCCTGAGTTCAATCTCTAGTAACCACATGCAATGCTGGGCGTGGAAACTCATGCCCACCAGCCATCAGTACCACACACCACAGTGCCGGGCATGGTGGCTCACGCCTGTCATCCCAGCACTCGGGAGGCAGAGGCAGGAGGATTGCTGAGTTCAAGGCTTGTGTGGGCTCCATAGTGAGCTCAGGCCAAGCCTGAACTACAAAGCGAGACCCTGCCTCAAAAGAAATGAATAAATAAATAAATAATAAATGTTTTTATATTTTCAAATTATTATTTTATGGCTGAGGATGTAGCTCAGTGACACCAAGCCTGCTTGGCAACCATAAGGTTGTGTGTTCAATCCCCAGTACAAAAAAATCCAAATTATTATTTTATTCAGAAAATCTACATTTAATTTTTTAAAAGTAAATTTTCATTTTAAATATTACATCACAAATTAGAGCAACGATTTCTCAATTTGCAGGCACACATATAATTTGTGTGCAGATAAATTTATACACATACACATATCCATGCTTATGCTACAAGAGTTTATTTTTGGGGTACAATAGTTTTAAAAATCTTTATTCAATAAGGCAACCTTTTCACTGTGCTAGATAACTGGATGTGATTCCCAGAAGTTTGTTCTTATCTCTGATTATCCTAAAATTGATTCCATCCCACGGTGACTCCCTGGGGTCCACCGTGAGGGGGCGAAGCTTGGCGTTCAGCCCCCCGGAGCCCCCACAGGAAAGAGTCCAGCTGGATCCGGCTCGGGGCGGTTGTCACGTCCTCCCGGGCACGGCGAGCGGGCACGCCGATGTGGGCAGGCTGAGGTCTGCGCGGCCGTTCCTCTGACCAGACGGGCAATGTTGAAGAAGTTAAGTTTCTAGAACTGTTTGCTCTACTAGCAAAATGAAGAAACTATTATCATTATCATTCATACTACAATTTGGGAAGCAAATTATAGTGAATGATATGCAACATTTAGAATATATTTGGCCATAATAGATACAGGATTCATAAAATTTATTCTAAATAGTTCAGGATTCAAATGTTCATTCATATTTTTGATAAATATTTAAAGAAAGCACATTCATTGAATAATTCATATATACCAAAAGTTCTTCATGAATAAGTTCTCTGTCAGAAGAGAGAAAGGGAATTATAGGCAGGAAATAGAATAAAGTATGTCCTTAACTATGCTTTAGTGGAGAAATTATAAGGAAATCTTCCTAAGGCAGCTTTTGCCTCTGCAGCTGGTTTGAGCAATTAGAGAGAGAGACAGAGCGAGACAGAAAGAGACAGAGAGAGACAGAGGGAGGGAGGGAGGGAGGGAGGGAAACGGACCTGTGCGAGGTGCCAGGTGGCATAACTGACCAACCGGAGACTCAACCGATGAACCAGGGCTGTGCCAGGAACGTGACAGCCGGGGCCGCTGCCGCCTGCACCCGAGGAAACGGGAAGGCGACGCGGAGCAGCCGCCCGAGAGCTCCTGTGTGACATGTGAAAGATGCGTCCTTACACATGTGATCACGCGTGCATGGTCTCCCTGCGGGCACCACATCACCTAATCTCTAACCAAGTGCTCGCTCTGAGCGTTGCCCCAGTACACGCACACACATGCACACACACACGCACACACACACAGAGGCACGCACGCACACCCCCATCACAAAGGGCCGGAAGGGCCGGGGAGCAGAGTGTCCGCAGAGCCGCCCAGGCCCGAGGGCGGCCCGACCGCTCAGTCCCGGGAGCCCGAGCAGGGCCAGTCTTTACCAAGGACGCGGAGGACGGAAGCCCCGAGCGCCCTGAGGTCCCGGCTCTTGTCCCACTTCTCCTGCGTCAGGCCCAGCGTCCTCCTCTGCGTTAACCTCAGCCCTCACTTCGCCCTGGTGCCGCCTCTCCAGGCCCCGCCAGCCAATGTCCCAGCGGCGCAGACGCGCAGCCCGGGCGCAACGCATAGATGGCTTGGAACAATAGCAAGTGAAGGGCCCTTTCCCTCCAGAGCGCGGCATAGTGCCAGGGGCCTGAGTGCCCAGAAGCGCGGGAAAGCACTGAGCGCAGAGAGCGCAGCTGCCGGCCTGTGCAGACTGGAGAGACGCCGCGCACCGTGAACCGGCGTCGGGGCTCCGTGCCAGGCGCTGCGGAGAGGCCCGGGGCTGGGGAGCGCGCCCAGGCCCGACCCGCTGTGAGGGCGGAGGTTCCGGTGTCGGTGAGGCCGCGCCGGTGTTTAGTGCACGGAGCTTTCCACCTGCGTTCGTTAGTGGAGTGTGGGCGCCGGGCCTGAGGCGCCCCGGGGCGGAGCGGGGTGGGCTCCGGAGGCCTCTCCCGGGGCTCGGACGCGCGTCCCCACTGCCAGCGACCTTCCCGGCGAGTCTGCACCAGTGCTGCTGCTTGCTGAGAAGAGAGAAGCGTAATTTACAGATGAAAGCCAGGTCCAGAGCCTAATTCACAGGTATTTTTGTGCCTTTAAGACCGCAGCAAGTTTTCTGTATGAGTTTTCTGGAGTGGAAAAAGCTTGAGTAACTTTTGAGTCTTGAAGCTGCACGAGTTAAATACAATTCAAAAATCTTGATTTCCTTGTCTCCTTTTCCCTTGGTTTTAATTTTTTTTTTTTTTTTTTTTGAGACAGGGTCTCGCTTTGTAGTTCAGGCTGGCCCTGAGCTCACTATGGAGCCCAGGCAAGCCTCGAACTCAGCAATCCTCCTGCCTCTGCCTCCTGAGTGCTGGGATGACAGGTGTGAGCCACCACGCCTGGCCCTTGGTTTTAATTTTTTTTTTAAATCCTACCTTATTTCTACAGTAGTCAGCAAAAGAGACATTGAATGATAGTTAATGTTCGTACAGCACCTCTATATCAAATTGCTGTAAAGCAGACTAATTTAGACTACTTGGCATTTGTTTTATCAAAAATTTCTTGTAAAGCCAATGTCCTGATAAATATTGTATAAATTACTCACAGAAAAGAAGGTGATTAGAATGTTTTTATATAATTTTTTGCTTGGTTATGTATATGTCCTTTTGTTTTAAATAATATTCTTACAGATAAGCTATTCCACATACAGCTTTTCTGACCCTCACGTACATTTGAATGAACTGCTATCATCTGGTAAATGTGGAAATAATTATAGTAACCCAGAAGACATTCTTGCATAGGAGAATGCTTTTCTTTGGAAGGATTTAGTTTTATCAAAGCATTGTGCTTTTATATAGCTTATAAGATATATTCATATTTCATGAAGTGTCCTCAAGAACATTGGTAGTTTTATTTATTTTAAAAATAAATATTTAGAATAACTCAAGTGTGAGGTGTTAATATCTTTATATTTTGCTTATATAAAAATGACTTAGCGATGTTACATTTTTATTTCAACATCACTCTTCTCATCTGAGCTACAAATAAAGCAGAAACTTAGTCCGGTCCAGACAAGCTCTTCCGAGCCGTGTGGAGCTGAGCTCTCCGGCCCGCTGCCATCGGCCCGCTTCTCCTCGTGCCCCTGGAAGCTGCTCAGCAGACGGACAGCATCCTGCGCACGAGTCCGGGCCCTGGAGATGAGCCGGGCGCCCAGCTCAGCCGGGAAGGGAGTTTCTCTCAGAGGCTGCTGTCCGCCCGTGAGCTCAGATAGGAAATGAGCTCTCTCCAGAGGTGTCTGTACGTGCGGGCTCTGTGTTCAGCTCAAGACTGGATTAGAGAGGACAGAAAAACAAAAGTCTTTGAAACAATGAAGCTTTAATGTAGTCAGACACAAGCGGTCTTTCCTTCGTCTCCTTACTGTCCAGTGGTTATTTACCAGCTTTTTTTTCCTAATGCTTATATTGTGCTTCTGTGTTTTCTTACTTCCTGCTTGTAGGGATTACTGGGGACTGGAAAAACCTCTTCACAGTGGCCCAAAATGAGAAATTTGATGCCATTTATAAGAAGGAAATGGCTGATACTACACTTCAGTTCTGCACGGAGATTTAGTGCCTAAATTGCAACTTGAAGAGAGAAGGGCTGACTGCATTTTATCAAACAGGACGGTCACGACCCAGCTGGAGAATAAGCAAGTCTATTTACAAAGAGAAAAATGTGGTTTAAAAATTTCGCCTTGTTATTCATAGAGTTCATATTTTGACCCCAGATCTGAAGACTTCCTGACGGCAGTCTCCTCGCTCTGCCCGGCTCCCGGGATGGGCGTTTGACCCGGAACACCGGCTGCTCGCCGTCCGCCGGGTTTCAGGCCGTTCCCTGAGTTATGGCTTATCTTCCCCCCCCCGAGGCCTGTGTTTGGACAGCGCAGCTCAAGTCCCAGATCTTGTGGTTGAGGTTTTGGAAGCGTTTTCTGTACCTACCTCCTGCTTCGCGTCCGCAGGGACCCAGAGCTACACACTCCTGCCTGCGTCTGGGGAGGGCGCTTGTGTCCGAGAAGCTCCTGCTGCGGGGAGATCCGGTGTCTGGAGATTCTCAGGTCGCCGCTGCTGTTCCCGCCGCTGTCCTCTGAGCTGCAGACGGATCGGGGTCTCTTCCTCGCGCCCTCAGACCAAGGTGCCGTGACAGCTACTGCCGAAGGTCGGGACGGCCTGCCGTGAGCCGGTTACCGTCGCGCGGGAACGAACGTTCTCTCTCTTCGTTCGCATCTTTCAGCGTCAGCCCATCTTGGCTAGCAGCTATGTTCAGACCTCTGCGGGTCTTACTTTTATCTGTGAGCCGGAAAAGAGTAGTATTGTTGGAACGACAGCTTCCCGGCCTCACACACCGGCTGCCGCCCCACCGGGCTTCGTGAGGACGCGCGGTGCGCGCTGTTGGGCAGAGGCCGAGCTCCAGGCGGCGTGGGCGGCGGGCCCGTCCGGCCTCGCCCCAGAACGCCGGCGCTGTGCCGGGCGGATTCCTCGGCCTCTCTCGGGAGCTCCCCTTGGCAGCACGTCCTGATCTGAATAAATTTTATCTTCTCTACATTCCTTGCTTGTTGGTGAAACTCGTTTTTACTGCCCAGGACAGCAGCCCTCCGAAGCTGTTTCACGGGGCGGTTGTTCACGGCGAGACTCAAGCCCGGCGCCCTGACTGCCGCGCCCCTCGGCGTCCCCTCCTCCTCCTGCCGCGCCCGGGGTCCCAGGAGGGCCCCGGAGGGGACGGAAGCGTCTCTCGCTCCTCCCTCAGAGTCTTCCATCACAGGGAGCAGTCCTTAAACGCCGGGAAAGGCGAGTCTCTGGGGCGTCTCAGGGCCGCACGCCAGCGCCCTCGCCCGAGGAGAAGCGCCCGGGCTGGGCTGGGCGGTCCCGATCACGGCCCTGGCCGCGCAGCGCCCCAGCTCGGGTGCAGCGGCTTGCCTGTCACCCAAGCACAGGGGGCATCTGCCTGGCAGGAGGGAGAAGACTTGCTCAGAGCTGTCTCCACGGAGACGGGGGCGCGTCTGCCTCAAAGCTCCCTGTGTGGGGGAGGGGACCACAGCGGAGCCCACTCTGGCACCGCAGCTCAGTGCCCGGCTCCCGCGGGCCAAGCCGCTGCCGGGCCCTGGGGCCCGCGTCCGCACGGTCTGTCCCGCGGGCTTGGTCGCGTGGTCAGCAGGAGGCGCTTCCAGGAAGCTGCGTATCTTAAACATATCTAACTTTGAAGGTTTTATTTTTGTAATGCCGGTTTAAATCTTGAGTGTGTCCAGCGGAAAATAACACGATGGCTGAACGAAGGTACACGTTTCTACCGGCCACCAGGTTAAAACTGGAAAAATCTCGATTGTTTTCTTCCTGAAATACCATTATTATAGAACATAGTCACTTAGCTCATAGCAAGGGAAATGGCCTGAGGTAGAGATGAACCATCGGCAATACCAGTGGAAACTGTCATAAGAACAGTGAACTAGAGCTTTGGACGAAGAATGAGCTCCCGCAGGGGACACCGAACAGAGCCAGAGTTAGTCGCCGCTGACTAGCGGCTCCTCATGCCATTAAGAGTTGTAACTGGCCTGAATTTTGACATCTCAGTTGTTCTTCTTGAGGCTACTTGTCTACCCTGAAGGGGAAGCCAAAACTCACAGTTTCTGCTTTGCTAGTTGATAACTCATATTGGCTTTTGAACATAAAACAGGAGATAAATCGCTAAAGGGTTGGAGGTCGAATGGAACTACCAGCAGTGGGGACGGAGGCAGGGGTCCAAAGGAGCACGCTGTCCTCCTAGACTGACCCACTGCTGAGCCAAGCACTTGGGGAGCTGTGGGGCGCGGCTGAGGGTCCCCACCGTGAGGCCCGGAGATCGGCACCGGGCGCTGCCCTGGCCGAGGTCGGGAGGCCTGCACCGTGGACAGTGCTGCCGGCTCCTGGGCGGAGCTGCAAGCTCAGGCCGCCGTTGCTGCCTCGGACGCCTCCGCAGCGGAGGTCCGAAGAAGCCTCCGGCCCGAGGTCGCTCTCCGTCTGCTCCTCAGTTAAGAACGTGCTGTTCTTTCCTTAGCGATCGGGTTGGTCAACAAACTCTGCTGTGATGCGCTGAGAGTGAAGTTATTCTTGTCTCTCCAGGGCTTGTTCTAATGGTCTAACAGACGGGAGGGCACGGGAAAGCGGCCTTCAGAAAGCAGACGACAGGAAAGTCACATTTTTGAAAGGAAACTAGTTGTAGGCCGGGTGTGACGGTTAGATCACCACTTCTGCAGTTCTGTTTCCAAGCTCTGTGACTGTAGACAGTTGTTAGTGGCTTCCGACATCTCTGATGTCCCTGAAATCTGTATAAATGTATAAATATAGTGCTGTGAATAAACGAGGTGTCCTGCGCAGTGTTGACTGAGAGGCCTCCCGATCCCATTACCCCGTCTTCTTTCTTTTCTTAATCCGCACCCCTCGACTTCGCAACCCCGCTGTTTCGTCCGGCTGGCTCCGGCGGGGACCCTGGGGAAACAAGGACTTTTTTGTCCCGCTTCTTTGTCTGCAAAATGAAGGCATCATGACGTTCTTTCAGGGACCAAGTGAAACAATACAGAAAGCGTTCGGAATGTTTCCTAGCGTGCACCGGCGTGGCTGCCGTGACAAGTCACTTTTCAGGGGGGGCTTTCTTCGCCCCGCGCCCCGCCGCGGTCAGGCCTCGCGCGGGGCTGGGCCGGGTGACCCGTCGGCGGCCTCGCACGGAAGCTCGTCCGGTGCAGAGCCGGGCTCCGGGAGGGCCGGCCCCGTCCGGTGCGTGCAGGCCCCGCAGAGGGTGGGGCCGGAGGACGGAGCGGGAGGGAGCGGGAGAGCGAGGCGGGCGCACACGCTGGCGCGGAGCAGGCTGGAGCCGCGGCCGGAGCTGGACCCGGCTGCAATTCCAGCGCGAATTGGCTGCGATAGGGACGAAGTCGGGGACCACGGCAAGCCTCACGAAAGGGCGTTTTATTCAAAGAAATAAAGGTTCTGTCTGACATGATGGCAAAAAAGTGAAAACTATTTAGGTGCAAGGGCTCGAAGGGTCAAATTTCTTCTGCCATATTGTTAACTGACCTTAAAGTGGCTAATTTTGCTTGATGTTAATTCTCCAGATGGGCTGCCCGTTCCCTTCAATGTCATCTCCCCCATCGCCGGGGCAAAACACCAGCGCAACCCGAAGAGGAAAGGACGGACTTGGCGTGGGGTTGACAGCGCGCTCAGTCCGGCAGTCGCAGGTCGCAGGCCGGGGACGGAGCGGCCCAGCCCGAAGCGGCGAGGGCCAGAGGGAGCGGAGGACGCGGCCGCAGGGCCCTCCCAGCTCCGCCGCCAGAGCCGCCTTCGCCGGGCCCACCCTCCTGTTACCATCTCCGGCCACGGACTGTCAGCAGATTAACTGAGGAATATGCGCCGCTGTGATCAGTAACCTTCCCAAACCCCACCTCTGCAAACGCGAGGTTTGGGGATATTACATTTGACATTTCTGTCTGGTATTATTTACAGTGGAAGGAAATGATAATCAAATAAAAGCACAGGAAGTTTGTACAGATTCCAATAACTATGCAAAGGCCACACAGGAAGTAGCGATCTAAACTGAAACACCGCAAAGAAAATTTAGCTATGGCTGTCATTGACCCATATAGGTGGGCTGAAGTTCCTCAGGGCGAATTTGATTATATGATGAAGTTATACCTACTAGCAGGATTTTGTAATCATTTTGGCTTCACCTGTGAAATATATACTTGCATTTTTCAGAAAATTCTGGTGAATATAAAGAGAATCATTTTTAAAAGAACCTGAAAACATTATATCATAATCCTGGACCCTTATAATAATTATGGGTTTATTGGTCAGAATTTAGAAAAGGATTAATCACAAATGACATTGATCTCTTACTTTATCATCTTAGCTGAGAGACAAGCTTATATTTCTTTCTAACAACTGTTTTGTTTTTTTTGAGGCAGGGTCTCGCGTTGTAGTTCAGGCTGGCCCTGAGCTCACTATGGAGCCCAGGCAAGCCTCGAACTCAGCAGTCCTCCTGCCTCTGCCTCCCGAGTGCTGGGATGACAGGTGTGAGCCACCCTACCTGGCTTTAACCACTGTTTGTATTATTAGATTATAATAAATTTGATTTTATTAATAACTACAGAACAAGATAAAATAGAATATGTGTCAATTGTGTTATTTACAATTAAAGTGATTTGTGAAATTATATACAATTAATTTGTTTTTATTGGTAGCTTATTAAATATTACAAAGTTTTATAGAGGTATTAGTACCAACTATTGAAGGTATGCAGAGATATAGCACTGGAATTCAAATTGTTATTCTCCATCATTATATAATAATATATAAAATTATATATAAATTAGCTTTTTAGGTGGCAGGTTAGCTGCTAAAACACTGTCATTGTAACGAGTAACAGCGCTCGGTGGTGTGAGGTCTTCGCCTCAGAACTGTGTGTAGCAGAAACGTGTGGAGCTTGTTATCAGCATTAGGGATGATTTTTCCCCCATCAACTACGAGTCTGCCATAACTGGTGCACGTTCACAGTTTTATAATATGCATGACTTATTCATGGATGCAAAGTTTACAAAATATTTGTTACACTGAGGCATTTTCACACATAAGCATACCACGGCCTGACCCGGAGCACACCGTGGGTCCCTTCCTCTGGTCAGTCTCTCCTCCACTTTCATGGCAGCTTTTCCTAGATTCCACAGATGAAGGAAAACTTGTTGTATTTGCCTTTTTTTTTTTTTTGAGACAGGGTCTCGCTTTGTAGTTCAGGCTGGCCCTGAGCTCACTATGGTGCCCAGGCAAGCCCCGAACTCAGCAATCCTCCTGCCCTGCCTCCCAAGTGCTGGGATGACAGGCGTGAGCCACCACACCCGGCAGTATTTGCCTTTTTGAATGTAGAATATGTCTCTTCAGAGGATCTTCAAATCCATCCATTTTTTGGCATATCATTTTATTTTTCTTTACTTCTTTGTCACATACATAAACTACATTTTAAAGTTTTAAATAATATTGATAATAGTGTCTTTCACTCACGTAAGTTAATTTGAGCTTCCAGTGTTGATAACTTACTAATTAGAAAGGAATAGGTCTCATAAAATACATGAAGTCTTAGCAAGTGATAAAAAACATAATTTTTATAATGCAATTTATTTTTAAGGTGGGCACTAAGAGTATATTGTCTTGTTTCTCCTACTCAGAGAGGAAGAGATCCAGCTGTCTGTCATTGATTTCATGGGAAAATTTCTCATTCAAATTAGAATATGGGCGCTGGTGATTTAGCTCAGTGGTGCTACGCCTGCCTGCCTCACAAACACAGGGTCCTAAATTCAATGCCTAGTACTGGAAAAAAAAAAGTTGGAATATAGTGGTATGATAAAATGAAACAAAACAAAATATTCCCTCACATCTTGTGTCCTCCCTCTAGTTTTATTAGGAGGATATGAATAATGCTTTGCATATTAAAAGCATTTTTAAATGAACTAAAGTCCTATGGTTTTCTTTACAGATTCAGATTAAGAAATTTTCTGATGAAGTTTGAAATTATGTTTTTTATATAAGCTTAAAAAGAACTTGATGTTGTAGTAGCTATGGCTATTTCCAAGAAATATTGCAAATTACTCGTTTTTCAAGTAATTTCTAAAGTGAGACATATAGAGGATAGTTAAAATAAATGGATGATAGTTACATCAATAAAATAACTACCAAGATATTTCTTTTTTACTGGCTATATTCCTATTTATAAATGCAAAAAAGGAAAATAAAATGAAACAATGAATTAAAATGAATGGCTTAATGTAATTTGAAAACACAGAAAATCCAGTAAATCACACAGCTCACCACCAGGCTTTTGGCCAAATGTGTGCTGTTTCCGGAGAGGAAACGGGCCGCTTCCCAGGACCATTTGTCCAGAGCCCGAACTGTTCCTGGTGTTAAATGATCGGCAGAAACTGGCTTTCACTGAGAACATGTTTTGCTCATTTCTTGGGAAACTGTTCCTCCCATCACATGCAGACTCAGTTTTCGAGAAGATCAGCTCACGTGAAAACTGCTCCCTGCTACAGCGTTGCCTGAAGTCTTAGCAAGTGATTAATAACATAATTTTTAT
This sequence comes from Thryonomys swinderianus, assembly GCA_004025085.1. Lineage (NCBI taxonomy): Eukaryota > Metazoa > Chordata > Mammalia > Rodentia > Thryonomyidae > Thryonomys > Thryonomys swinderianus. Next base: position 3,940 of record PVIC010035386.1, on the reverse strand, counting down.
AATGCAATTTACTTTTAAGGTGGGCACTAAGAGTATAGTCTATCTGGTATATTTCAGCATCTCAGACCTGAAGTGGTCTGGGTCCTTCGCAATAAACCAAAATACAAGAGAAGTAAACAAGTAGGACACAGACATGGAGAATAAAATAGTCAGACGGAAAAAACTATTGAAAGCATCTCTGGGGGTCAATACGTACAAGTGCAGAGCATAAAATCCTACTCAAGTCCTAAGTTTTCTGTGGTCAGTACTTCTCTTTTCCTGGAATATAACACACAGGACACAGTGTACAAACCCCAAGCATGGTGAGGTGGAATAGAAAAAAATAAAAGATAGAAATGATACAAAGAAATCCTAACTCAGAATATTAATTCAAAGATGAACAATTTTTGGTGTCAGCTGAAGTCGCCCACGGTGACCCACCTCGGTATTGCTTCGTCAGTTGTGTGATTTTCCACGCAACTTAGTGAGGATCGCTGCAAGTTCACACTGGCTTCCCCGAGAAGGAGGGAGCCGGAACCGATTCTAAGATGTAAGGATAGGTTTGGAGAATTCAAAGAAGGTTTAAACGAACCATTTAAAAAGCAAAGAAATCTGGGCTTGTACTTATAATAGGGGCCAGGACTTTTCTGGGAAGTGGGCAACTTTTTCCTAGGGTTCCCACCGCCTCCAGGGAAGCGTCGTTCTGGGAGATAGTGCCCTCTCTCTTCTGCGGACACACCGTCTAGCTCTTGAGCGTGCATGTTTTAATCCCCGGGACAATGAAACTCTTCTTATGCCCCTTACTGAGGGTCCGAGGATTCTTTGTCTGCCCGGGAGGCAGCAAACTTGCGTGAAGCGGAAGCTCCAGCCCGGCTGCGCCGCGGGCAGCTCTCCTCGCAGCGGCGAGGCCCGGGAGGAAGCTGGAGACTCACCTGCAGCGGGCCGGCTCCCCCGGGTGGCACAGGCCGCAGAGCCGCAGGGGAGGGGAGGGCGGCGGCGTCCTGCTCCTCCGGGGCCTCGGGCCACTGGGCCGGCTGCGCGGATCCCCGGGCCCGGGAGCCCCGCGGCCCCTCCGCGGCCGAGCGCGACCGCCCCCCCAGCAGAAACGGGAAGAGGGGCTGGGCGGGCGCTCCGCGGTGTGCAGCACCCTCCGTGACACTTTCTCACGTAAAGATCTCACGTTTCTCCACCTGGTGGAGATCAGATTTGCCCGGCAGTGCCACACTCGAGTCCGGACACGAAGTCAGTTCTCTAAACCGCCGTTAGTCTCTCTCTCTCCCTCCTAAAATTGAAGAGCTCAGATTCAGCTCCTCCAAAGCTGTGGTTCCACCTGCCGTGGCTCCGCCTGTGGGACGTGTCCGCCTGCGTGACGTGTCCGCCTGTGTGACGTGACCCCGCCTGTGTGATGTGGTCCCCCTGTGTGACGTGCCCACCTATGTGACGTGCCCACCTGTGTGACGTGTCCGCCTGTGTGACGTGGCACCATCTGTGTGACGTGTCCGCCTGCGTGACGTAGCTCCGCCTGCGTGACGTGGCTCCGCCTGCGTGATGTGGCTCCGCCTGTGTGACGTGGCCCCACCTGTGTGACGTGACCCCACCTGTGTGACGTGTCCGCCTACGTGACGTGGCTCCGCCTGTGTGGCGTGGCTCCGCCTACGTGACGTGGCCCCACCTGTGTGACGTGGCTCCGCCTGTGTGACGTGTCCGCCTGTGTGGCGTGGCTCCGCCTGTGTGACGTGTCCGCCTGTGTGGCGTGGCTCCGCCTGTGTGACGTGGTCCACCTGCGTGACGTGGCTCCGCCTGTGTGACGTGTCCACCTGATTATATAGACTTCTGGTTTTGTCATGAATTTCAATTACAAAATGGTTATACAAATATCTAAGGGCACTCACACTGGAGGGTAGAAATTGGTAGACTCGAGGCTTACATAAAACTTGCAAATATTAACCTTAAAATTTTGTAACATAAAGATCATGTGTGATTTAGGTTAGTATGTATGTTTCTGTGTCTTAAATTTCAGATATAAGTTCCCTTCTAAAAGTTCTGTTTAAGTTGGTTTAGAGAAATGAACACTTAGGATGTTAGCTCAAATGGCTTAATTGTAAGTTAATTTAAATTAGTTAAGAGTAATGAAAGTTTATGATTTGTTTTAATCCTGGTTGTTAGCCAAAACGATAATATTTGTATTAAAAATTTGACTTTATAAATGCAGTGTCCCTAGTTTTTCTATGTATAATAATTTAAGAAGTTTACCTTGGTTAAAAATTATATGTATCTATCTTAAAATATATAAAAATATAGATAGCATATGTTATATGATATATATATATGAATATGTATACATATACCTTTTTAAAAAATTGATCTTATTGGTACATTTTATACATACATTACGATCACATTGAACACTGCGAGTTTGCACCAGTATGTGACACACCTTGAGTCTCATTTTTCCCCCTTCCGGGCCTCCCTACAACCCCTGCTCCCTACATAGATAAGCTTTGTTTCCTTTTTTCCTACCAAGTTTTTTCTTTCCCTTCTTTACTTTCTTAAAGTACTTCTTTACTTTTTCTTTTCTTTACTTTTCCTACCCACTCTTTCCCTTTTTCTTTTGCACAGTTTCTTCCTATTTTGCATTACCGATCATACATTTTGTCATTCACTTACACCTTCGGTTTTTCATATTAGAGGAAAGATATGGTATTTACACTACATCGGTGTCCTGTTTATGCATTGTACTTAGCCGCATTATTAACAAAAAGTAACAAGTCTAGGTAATAATTTATTATATTTTATAATTAGATAAAAGTAACATATTGATGTTATTTTATATTAAAATTGGAATTTAAGGGCCAGAGATTTAGCTCAGTGGTTCTGGCGCCTGCCTTGTAAGCGCAAGGTCCTGAACATTTAATTTTACACGTCAGCTTTGGTAGGACCCCGACTACTGGTCACACGACAGATAAATGATGCTGTGAAGGTGTTTTGTGGATGTCACTCGCGTTTGTGGTTAATTTACTCTAGATTAAACACCAAAATGTGAGTATGTTTCTTAAAGCAAGTTGCAGGTTCTGATAGTCAAAAAAGCAAACACAAATCCAAAGCCTAAAAAATAATGATTTTTTTCTCAAAACAAATTGTTCCTTAAGACTATGATGCATTGAGATTTTCTGAGTTTCCAGCCTGGTGCCCAAGATCCAAGCTCACAACATCGACTCTTATATCAGTGTAAAACCTACAGGACTGGTGTGTGGACTTCAGACTCACCAGCCCCACGACAGAAACAAGTTTCTTCAAATAAATCTCTTTATAGAAACATTTACACATATTCTATATGTGAACATGTATGTATATGTATGTAATATCTATGTTTGTGTGTGTCCATATATGCTTATGTGCATTTGCACAGACATATGTCCTATTGATTCCATTTCTCTCTAAAATGCTATAGAGAAATTCCATTTCTCTATAAAATACTCTAAAAATGGCACTTGGTCAACTGCTACAAATTAGTTGACATCCTGGAAAATTTAAAGCTGGAAATAATTTTTTCTTTGCACAGATAACACTGAGTTTCTGCAGCAGTCTCAAGGAACAGTAAGTATAGGGTGACAGAAGCATAAGAGCTCTTCCAAAAGTTCCAGTAGAAATAGTTCTTTTTCCCCCTAAATGTTATCAGGGTGGTAAAATGGTTGTGCCCCTGTTTTAAAGTATCTTACTATGGAGACCAAAGGGTTAAAATTCTGAGCCCTCGAATTTCTCAGCTGACACAATCCTGCTGCACTGACACAGACACACACACATGTAAGAACTCCTGGTTCCTCCCAGGGAGCTGATGACCGTCTCTCCAAGAAAGCACGCAGAGTATCTGAGGGGCCTTCTGCCAGGCCTAGACAGACACTCCGACTGGCGGAAGCACGGAGGAAATCGGTGTGCAGATTCCTCAGAAGAGCGCAGATTA